>JACDJE010000186.1:380939-639330 GCA_016647715.1 Pavo muticus | reverse complement strand
AAACCTTGAGAATAATCCTACTGATATCACAGGACAGTTACAGGTTAGCTTGTGAAAACTGTTACAAATTTTGAAGTCTGTATACAAATCTAGAGCATTTTTCACAAGCTGGGAGATGTTTAAGAGTTAATCTTAAATAAAAGCACATTAGAGCCAGGAAGGTCATTTTTCTACTTGATTGTAATCAAAAATTTTCTTTCCACATCACAGGCCCCGCTGCCTCCATTGATGCTAATTGAAAAGCTTGTTGACCACACAAACCTCAGATTGTATTGATGAGGACTTCCTATCCGATCTTAAAATGGCTCCTTTAATTGGCTTATTGAAGGTGAGAATGGCTATGGACAAATCCAGACACTCTCCAGTAAAGATACAGCAGTTCCAGTTTGGGAATCCTGTGATTTCTATCACAGCAAATCCAGAAATCATCCCAAGACAGGGAGCCTGGCAGAGGTCTGCTCCACAAGTGTTTCGGGTTTAGCTGCTCTGCACTACTTAGTGTGTACTACTCTGTACAGTAATCAGTCCCAGCTGGCTCCCGGAAGAGGCTCTCAAACAGCTCCCCAGCCAAAACCAACAACAATAATCAAACTATATTAAAATTTCTCCAAATGTCAGCCCATGTTTTAGTTTACGGTTTTTGCCATAGCGTATGAAGCTCCATATGTTGTTGTTGTTGTTGTTGTTTTGTAATATCAACTTTGAATTCCCCACTTCTTCCTGCACCAAATCTCTTTTCTTCTGTGTTTTGGATTTTGTAACATCAACGACATCTGAGATATTCTTTGTCAACTTTCTCATTTCTGAGCAGCTCTGTGCAATATGAGCATTTGTCCAACACAATGCAGGAGTGTAACTATCTTCTCTGAGATCCTGTAAATGTGCAGTGATTAACATCAGTAAATCTTGCTCTGAACCAGGTATGTTCACCTCTACTCAGGTCTTGTGAGGCCTTATCTGGAGTACTGTGTCCAGGCCTGGAGCCCCCAGCACAAGAAAAATGCAGAGAGCTCTTGAAACGGGTCCAGAGGAGGGCCACTAAGATGATCAAAGGGCTGGAGCACCTCTCCTATGAAGAAAGGTTGAGGGAACTGGGCTTGTTTAGCTTGGAGAAGAGAAGGCTCCGGGGAGACCTCATTGTGGTCTTCCAATATTTGAAAGGAGTGTATAAACAGGAGAGGGAAAGGCTGTTTACGAGGGTGGATAGTGATAGGACAAGGGGGAATGGTTTGAAACTAAGACAGGGGAGATTTACGTTAGATATTAGGAGGAAGTTTTTCCACAGAGGGTGGTGACGCAGTGGAACAGATTGCCCAAGGAGGTTGTGGATGCCCCATCCCTGGAGGCATTCAAGGCCAGGCTGGCTGTGGCTCTGGGCAGCCTGGTCTAGTGGTTGGCAACCCTGCACATAGCAGGGGGGTTGAAACTAGGTGATCATTGTGGTTGTTTTCAACCCAGGCCATTCTGTGATTCTATGTTTTCTTTTGATCGGTAATTTGTAACTTTTATGCCTATCAGTAGTTTTCTGTCACGTTTTGCCCTGAGTCCTGCCCATATTTCCCATTAGGGAGCTCTTCTGGTGTGAATATAATTTGGAGCCCACAAACCAATTGCAAGAATGGCTTATCAGCTGTAAATCAGTCATTTCTGAAATCAGTAAAGACCCCAAAAACAACAAGACCACCTAACATCAGAAATGCTTTTTTTTTTCATCTTCTGATAACCCTCTGGTCTGTTGTTCCATTCCATTTATGTATATTCTTCAGAGAGTATATTAAGAATTCGTCAAACTAGAGTTTTACTTCACCCATTAATTCTCTTTCTGATAACTCAGCATTCTGTAGTATGACGACTAAGTAAATATCATGACTTTTGTCATCTTCCATGTGCCTCAATCTTCATCCTCTTCATATTTACTTTTTTCTCTCTTGGTCTTCCAACAGCCACTCATGAAATTATCTTTACAAACGTATATCTGTTTTTCTCATATTCTAATGTTCAGGGAGAGACTTAGACGTGAAATTAAGCTTTTAATTTTCACCAGAATATCAGAAACGGGAAAGATTTTTGTGCATTATTGTCAAGAAAAATGCAAAGTCTAAAGTACAACTTAACTGAAGAATCCCCCAAGATTGTTTAGAAGTGGGATGTTGCTTCATCGGCAGCATCCCTCGTGTCTCTATAATACTATCAGCTAATTCTGCACAGAGTATTCTGTAAATAAAATATCACAGAAATCTTTTTTTTTTCTGTAGCAGAACCAAG
This sequence comes from Pavo muticus, assembly GCA_016647715.1. Classification (NCBI taxonomy): domain Eukaryota; kingdom Metazoa; phylum Chordata; class Aves; order Galliformes; family Phasianidae; genus Pavo; species Pavo muticus. Next base: position 637,065 of record JACDJE010000186.1, on the reverse strand, counting down.
TGATTAATGCAATTCTGCTGTGCTTTTCACCCTTCATTTTAATGAGTCACACAGGCTGGATAATGGTGGCCTCGCATCCTTTTCAGCTAGGGCTTATTTGAATACTTGTTAATTTTTCAGGGCCACTATAGTCAGGATGTTACGTATTAAAGGGGGTGTGCAAGATTACAGCTTTTGACACTCTTCCGTCTTAAAGATAAATTTAGCCATTATGATAAGATGAAGTCATCTCCTGTTTTCCTGAGAAACAGGGAAAAGCTCTATTTAAAAGAAAAATAAAGAATAACTGGTCTCAAACTTGCTCCATAAGGCGCTTTGGGCCTGGGTAACCAATGGAAGGAATTCCTCATTCAAATGCTAATCTCAGCCCATGAGCTGAATGCTCAGGCAAGATGGGGCATGCACTGGCAGCAGGCAACGGGCAGCAGGCAATTGAGAGCAAAGGTCTCTCCTGTAGTCTTTCCATACCGTTAATGAATGGCTAATACACACAACAGCATGCATCACTCCACCTCTGCACCCTGTCTTTGGCCATATATCTATGTGCAAGTGCAAGCTTGTCTCAGAGATAAGCGATCAGGCTCATACAAGTCCTTGATGGGATTCACTACTAAGGGTGAGAGAGCTGATAAAAAGTATTTGACATTTTACAGTCCTATAAAGTGAAATCAGAGGGAAAAAACATAATCAGACACACCAGTTCTTGTGCACTTCTGCAAATCCCATCAATTACTAAGTTGTAGTGGTAAACTGTTGCACAGAAGGGAGCAGAAAGCACCTTAGCTCTCATCCCAACCCTTACATCATTCTTCTGTTGTTGAAATTCAGACTCTAGGAGTATCAAACATCATTCATTATTTTCTTTAGTAATTTGGGTACTTAATATCCAACACCCTTCAAGCATAGATCTAACCACTTATGAGAAGAATACACCTTCCTCTCTAGAAGTCCTCCTCCCCAACTTTGTCAGTTGTCAAAACAAGAGCAAGCAAAATCTTTCTGTAATTTTGGTTTCCATGGTTGCCAAGGTTGGTGCTCACCTGATCAAAGGCACATGTTAACATCTGCTCAGTCCTGGATGCTTCTAGTGCACAATCCCTTCTGCCCTGTATGATATGAATCACACAGAGTGTCTATTACTTCAGAGGGCCCTTGGTGAGATATACTTTGCTGGACTGGAGATATTTAATATCTGAATCTTATTCAAATTGCCCAATCCAAAAATTAGACTATTTAACTGGCCAGAGAGTCAGTCCAGCATACCCATAAACAGGCATGTTTAACAAGTTCTCTAAAGATACTTCAAGCAGAGTACTGGCAGAAATATGAAATAGGTGGGGGTTTTATGCAAATATTTCAGATGGTCAGATGCTAGAGGTCATACGTGTTAAGGAAAGAAGCACATAATTTCAGTACATAACTGAGGATATTTTAGCAAACATTTGGTCTATCTACAAAGGTAGTTAACTCAGAGACATGCTGAGAAACTAGAACACAGCAATGAACTTGTTCAGCTGGATAAAGAAATTTTGAGAAACAAGCAACCAGAAACATAATAGTACATCTAGAAAATAGCAAAAAATCCATAGCAGAAGACTGAGGAGGCTTCTCAATAAGAAGTACCTACCCTGACTATAACTTTCTTTTTTCCTGAAGTCTGACTTTCCACTAAAATACGAAGCTGCTAAAATTCCCTCGGAGACAGGGATGGATGGTCTTTCTGAATGCTATCAAAGATCCATAGACACTTCTAGGGGAACCATTAAATCAGGGTTTAAAGTGGTAATTGAGTACCTGGAGAAGGTGGGTGGCTGGCCTAGGGAGCACAGGTTTGCATGCTGGGTTCATATAAGGGCCAGCCACTGAAGGGAGAGCATTTCTTACACTTAGGCTGCTACTAGAGAAGGAATGTTGTATGGCTAGAGAGCCCATTTACCATTTGGGTGAGTTCAGTTCTCTTTCTGTATGTGACCATTAGCCTATATGCAAATACTTTGCCTGGTATCACTAAGAATCTATCAGAAGCAATTTTGTTTCTTCGTGAGCAGAACAATGACAAAAGAAAAAAAGAGTGGATATGCCTGTGTGTTCTAATAAAGCGTAACAGACTTATCCCAACTTAACTGTCAAGGTTAGCTCTGATATCATCGGCTGACTCTGCCTTGACCTAAGCCATGCCTGAGGTAATGGGTCTTGTAGAGAGTAGATGTTCTTTACTCATGGGTATGAGTTGGCATCTTCATGTAACACTGTGTTGCATGATTCAGGTGCAACAGCTCTCTCTGAGGCATAGGTTTCTCAGCTTAAACTTCTGCCATGAGGTGGGGACGTGCTGCTGCATGCTTCTGTCTCCATTTCCAGAAGCAGAGATATATATTGAGCAAAGACCACTCTGACCGTGTCTATTCAGAAATAAACACGTCATTTGCTCCAGCTCTCTGTGAAGTCTCTGTAAGTTCTCTTTTTTTCCTGTCAGCAGTATGGGAGGAGCAGCGTGAGGTGATTCTGATGTCCACGAGTGCTCCACAGCAGGTGGTCAGAGGTAACGCACAGAGTTCTCTGCTAAGCAAGGGACCCTGCAGCCAAGCAGGGTGAACTCATGTCTGGCTTTCTACTTCCTAGAGAACAGAGCACAAAAATGCTGATGTGATCAAGGTGAGAAAGAATGCAGGCTCTTAGGACAGAAGAAGCTCGTGGCTTCTTTCCCGCATCCAGTGGCCACTTGAAACAGAAGAGGAACAAATTCTGCTGGGGATAAACTTGAGTCTGGACATATCTATCTTCAGATCAGAGCCAAAGCTAACAGCAATTTGACAAGTCTTAGTAACCAATTAATCACTCTTCTGTAAGAAGAAGAAGGAGCTGAGGGAGCTGGTGGACAATGTTGCTGAGCTGCTTTCCAACATCTATCAGTGGTTCTGCATACCAGAAGAGGTTCCAGATGGCTGGAGACTTGCTAATGTGATGCCCATCTATAAGAAGGTTCATAAGGAGAAGCTAGGGAGCTACAAACCTGAAAGGCAGGTGCAGCCTGACCAACCTGATCTCCTTCAATGACCAGGTGACCCACCTCATAGGTGAAGGAAAGGTTGTTGATGTAGTCTACGTAGACTTCAGCAAATCCTTTGACGCCGTCCCCTACAGTACTGTCCTGGAGAAGCTGGCAGCTCGTGGCTTGGACAGGTACACTCTTTGCTGGGTGAAGAACTGGCTGGAAGGCCAGGCCCAGAGAGTAGTGGTGAATGGAATTAAATCTAGCTGGCAACCTGTCATGAGTGCTGTTCCCCAGCTGTCAGTACTGGGGTCTATCCTGTTCAATATCTTCATTGATGATTTGGATGAGGGCATTGAGTGCACTCTCAGTAAGTCTGCATATGACACCAAGTTGGGAGGAAGTATTGATCTGCCTAAGGATTGGAAGGCCCTGCAAAGGCCTTGAACCAGCTGGGCTGAGGCCAATGGGATGAGGTTCAACAAGACCAAGTGTCGAGTCCTGGACTTTGGCCACAACAACCCCATGCACTGGGGCAGAGTGGCCGGCAAAAAGTGTGGAGGACAAGGATCTGGGGGTGTTGGATTATCTCAGCTGAACAGGAGCCAGCAGTGTGCCCAAGTGGCCAAGAAGGCTGATGGCATCCTTGCTTATATCAGAAATAGTGTTTGCAGCAGGAACAGGGAAGTAATTGTCCTGCACGGGTGAGGCTGCACCCTGAGTGCTGTGTTTGGTTTTGGGCCCCTCACTGCAAGAAAGACATTGAGGCCCTGGAGCGTGCTCAGAGAAGGACAATGAATCTGGTGAAGGATCTGGACAACAAGTCTTACGGGGAGTGCTCAGGGAACTGGGATTCTTCAGTCTGGAGAAGAGGAGGACCAGAGGATACTTTATCACTCTCTACAGCTGCCTGAAAGGAGGTTGTAGTGAGCTGGGAGGTCAGTTTCTTCTCTCAAGTAACAGCAATAGAATGAGAGGGAAATCTTCAAGTTGTGTCAGGGGAAATTCAGGTTGGATATTAGGAATAATTTCTTCTCTGAAATAGTGGTGAGGTGCTGGAAGGGTCTGCATAGGGAGGTGGTGGAGAGGTGTATAAAGAAAGTGTAGATGATGTGTTCTTGGACATGATTTAGTGGGCAATATTGGTGGTAGGTGAATGATTGGACTAGATGATCTTAGATGTCTTATCCAACCTTAGTGATTCTGTGATTATTTTTTTTCAATTGAAGTATCTACCTGCCTTGCATGTTACACATTTGTACAGACAGTGAGAGAGCTGTGCTTTAGCAAATAGCAAAGACTGCATTCAACACCTGGCTGATAACACTGATTCTGGCTTTCACAGGGCCATTGATTCTTATGTTTCAGCTACAGTTCAAATATTGCTGTGTTGTTATCTCTGGATGGGCTGAGATTACAGCCTCTTAAAAAGGGAATTATATTTTTCCATTTAGTATGTTTACAGCACGGAAATAAACAAAAGGAGAATAAACAAAACTACCTCTTTGCTTTGATCAAGGTAATTTTTATTTACCACAACAGGAATTAGAATCTTGGGAGCATAAAAAGTGGATTTCTGTCATGGAAAAGACCATATTTTTTTCTTTTCAAGTTAAATTGAGCTCTAAAGCCAGCAGTTATCATGAAAGATTCCCTCCTTCAGAAACTTACTTTGTATGACTAAAAATTTTCTGCTCAGTGAACATCATTTTGAACTTATTTTTTGTAGAAAAGAGTGTATTTTGGAGTGATAACTTTTTTCCACTCTGAAAACTTCTTCTCCAGAAATGACTCCAAACAGCAATCCATTGAAATCTGTATCAATTCAAAAAATACATTTCACTAGCTCACTCTTCTTTCTGGACACAGCTGTTCAACAAATGTTGTTTGAACAACACTCATGGCACCTATATGAGTAGATATGAGAAAATATATCTTGTTTTTATGTCATGATCAGGACAGTTCAGTTGTTAGAAAACTTTCGCTACAGTAAGTATGTCAACTTCATGATGAAAAATATATAACTGTATGACTATTAAATTCAGTGGCAAACACTTGTAAGAGCTGATCTGCTTTTAGAAGCTCATTTTTCCCCTCTGTATCAGTATCAGAGAGTGAGAGTAGAGTAGACTATTCCCCAAGGAGGAGATAACTTGATAACTTTCACCAGTACTTTCACAGACCTGTAATTAAGACATTTAAACAAATATATTTTATTTTGCACCTCTATTTGTGTTGTTAGTCCTGTACTGCACTGAGATCAAAAGGCAATCTAAGCAGAAAGATTTTCTGCAATCCTTTCCACCTCAGCGAAGGATGTCTCTCCCTTTTATTTTCCAGCCATTACTATCTCAGCAAAGCTCCTTTGTGGTATAATCAAAGGAAAACATACCGGAAATTTCTGTCATAACTTCAGGGTTTTATACCCTCCATCTCAAACAAGGGCCAGATGCATACTCTAAGATTGAGTCACAGTGAGGGATTTCTTGATTATTTAATTACAATTTTTAATTACTGTGAGAAAGTTTAATTGATTCTAAATAGTGGGAATCATTTGACAAATTACAAATGCTATGCCAACAGAAAAGCTACTTCTGTAAGGAAGGCACCTTTACAGACTCTCTCTTGTAATCTGCTATGTTTCCAAGAGATAGTTTTCCAAATGTCTTTGTGCACGTGGGATTACTATCAGCTTTGAAGTTTAAGTCATTTTTAAGATCTGGCTAGGGGAAATTAGATAAGAAGGTGGCTATGCAATTAAACTAATAATTTGGAAAGTTCACATGGATGTTTGATCCAACTGCTTATCCTGATAAATGGTGCCAACACTATACTGACTTATGTTTTTACTTATAAATTTTGTTGCTGACAGATTTGATAGGTGTGTGATTCAGTGCTTAGCACTGGTAACACGTTTCATTCGGTTTCTGAATAGTTGTCCAAGATGGAGGCTCTGGCAAGACTCTGGTGGTGTAAACTGCCTTCCAGATGACTTGGCCACACTCGCTGAGCTGTCTTGATTCTGTTTTCCGACTCAGTCCACTGAAAGAGGGATCGGTGACATCTGATTGAGGTAGCGCCAGACCCCTCAAGTCCTGCATGTGGACACAAGTCCCACTTCTGTACTCCTCTTCACACCCACCTGCCAGGGCCTCTTTGCAACTGTGCCTGGGCAGAGAGCTGTGCTGCAGCTGGAAAAAGACACCACTCAAAGACAGATGCTACAGCAACTGCCACTCCCACAGTACACAGTTTCCCTGTGCTATCTTCATCACGTTGTCTGGCATTCTCATCACATACCTTCAATTCTTGATTAAATGCCTGCCCCCATCCCCAAGCCCAGTGCATGTTTCCTGCACATCAGGATTTTACTAACTTCAGGGGTCTGTTGTGCTGTACTGCCAGATCTGCATCTTCTTTTAGATTATGTGGGTTTGGACTGTCAATCACTTGCTGACAAATAAATCAGTTTGTGGAGCCAAGTGGTTTTGTAAAATGCTTTCTGAATCATATCAACCAGATGCCTTTACAACGCTGCATTTGTGACCAAGACTTGACAAGAGTAAGGGATTTTCAAAATGAAGAATATCTTTAGACCTTTTGAAAAGTCAGCTAGTTGTATGAAGCAATGGCAGGCAACTGGGGTGTTGTTTGGGCCTCTATATGTATGTAAATATTCACTGCGGTGGAGGAACTCAAGCACTGGTATTTTCACTTTTTAAGAAAAAATGAAGTCTCATCTGTATTTGCAAGAGAAAAGAGCCAAACTTTGTTCAGATGCCTTTCATGAAGCTTTTGGGAGACAAGCCCCTTTAGTTTGGTCAGCAAGCATTTAGAGGGATTCACTCCAAGAGAAGTGAGATACCTGTGTTCTTCTGAGAATCCTATTGTTTATCTCCTGATTGTTTGCCTCTTTGGATGCCTGATATAAACACAGTAAGGGTGAGGCAGTATCTCAGTTTTCTAGACCTGGAAATGGAGATGCCCAAGGAAGCACACAGGAGTCTCACTGTATTAGAGCAAAGATCACTTTACCCTGGAGACCCTCTTGGGTGGTGTCAGTAATAGGAGACTTAGGACAAGGCTTTAAGAAACATATCTAGAGCTGTATTTCTCCTGTTTTGCCTTCACAAGTCCTAGCAACTGTTAGCATAGGGACTTTTTGCAACAGAGATGCATCCAGAGGGCAGTGTTCAACAACCATCAAGGGAGAAGTGAACTAATGGCTGAGAAAGGATCAGATCCAAACTGAGAGCCTTTTGCCTTGTAGGCTTGTTCCTTGTAAACGGTATCTAAAGTGTGGAATCAAGTTTACCTTAGCTCTGAAATCTCCCAGATGTGGAACCATGGAACAAATATTCTCTGACAGCTCAAAGACAGAACTCAACCTACTGTTCTACTGTTTTAAGGACGGTAGAATTTCACATAGACTCTCAGAAAATTCAAGTTTTCTGTCTGGAACTGCCAAACCAGCCTGTAAACCATTGACAGGAACTGAGGTCTACTGAAGTGAGCACAGGTGTTACAAAACCCCACAGCGGCTATTTGTATGGTTAAGTTTGAGGTCTATGAGACAAAGCAGTGTGAATCACTTACCTCTGTCATTACATTCAACACGCTCCGCAAGAAGAACTGCTGAGTCCTTCCAAGAGCACTTCAAGGTTTTCTCTGCTGCAGTATCTGTTGAAGAAGACTGCATTTCCATTGTGATGTGCTGCTTTAAAATGAATCCCAACAAGGTACAAAAAACATCTGAACTATTTTGATACTACAGTTTTAGTCATAGATGTATTTTCCTTGTTGGGTATAATTTTCCCTAGTACCCTATGCAGCCAAAGAGAGGAAGGAGCTGCCACAAGCAAGGTTAACTAACAACTGAAAGTATCAGCGAATTCAGCTGCCAGACATCACTCACTCGTTAGGTTGTCTGTCACACTCACTAGCAATTAACAGTAATACGTTTGCACTTAAAAGTATAATGCACACTTCCAAGAAATCAGCTGTATTGCACCTGGTAGGGCATTTGTGGTGGAGGGAGGGGTAGGTTCTGCAGCTCATTCCAAGAAAACCAGTGCCTTTGTTTAAAGAAAAAAAAATCATGAAAGAACAGAGTGAGGAATAGAGGACAGAAGGAATGACACTGCAGCAGCAGAAACAGCTCAGCCCCCTGGAAGCTGGACAAGATTAGAGAAGAACCTCTGGTTTAGCAAATAAATTCTATGAAGCGCTAAGTATATCAATTTGTGCTGGAGTTAATGGGCACCCAAAATCCTAAAGGAGGAAAGATATTTCTGAACTAAAATTTTTACTCAGCTCTTCCTTTATGCTGAAGCAAAAAAAAAAAAGTTCAAAATCAGTGAAGAACTGATCCAACAGATTATGCAAGTAAAATTCTTGCCAAAAGGAGTGCTGGAACAAATGAATAACTTAAGGAAAAATGGGAATACAGTGGTAACATCTAAAATGATTTAACAAGGTGTCTGAGCCCATAAAAATATGACTGTTTTCACTGGACTAGAGAACTGAAACATGTATTTTTGTTTCAAAATATAAAGTAAAGCTTAAATGTCACCTTGGCATTTATTTGAAAGGGGGAAAAAATGATTACGGCATAATGCATAATCACATCAGGGTGACATGACAAGCTAGCCCAAAACATCTTGGAGAATGCAGCGGTCAAGTGGATAGAGACTACTGATGCAAACATAACCTGCTGCTGCTTAGAAGAGTAGTTAACAGAGGCGCAGTTTTGCTCTGATGACCACATCCTTTCTGGAAGCTGAGTTAGATTGTAGAGAACTGGTGTGAATATTTCTAGACAGTACTGTCCTGTGCTAGAAAATCCCAAAGGAAGTTACATTTGCCCAGACATTCTACCTAAACCACTTCCCGATCTAAAGAATTTTACTAGTGGTTTTCTAGATGATGCATTTGGTTTTTCCTCTTTCCAACTATATTCCTTTGTATACTGTATTCAGTATTGAAGGAGGATAAGCTCATAAAATGCAACTGATGCCTGTCCAAGCTAAAACCTTTGGATATTTCACAAGCAAACAAACAGAAGGAGTACCAAACAAATGTTTTTAGCCATGGGTGAGGATCTGCATGCCTCATAAACCACATTATTGCAGTCCCTGTGGGAGTACTGACCAGGAAGACAACTCCATTTTGGCTGTGTAAACTTTCACCTTGCTGAACATCCTTTCATCTCCATCTTTAACATAATTTTCTAAGGGCTGCTAAGGGCTAGCATAGACATGAAAATAGAGACTCAATAAGTGAACCAGTTCCGTCATTAGAAAATAAACATTTTGGACAACACAACAGAAAAGGACTGATTTGGCAGATCACCTTGCAGATCTCCTTGGCAGTGAAGCCACCTGACTTAGGTCTCCATCCCCTGGGGAGCCTGACGAGGCTGTGACATGTCCATCACATTACACTGAGATCTGCTGGAAGATGTCTGGGAGAAAAAGGTCAGGAGCCTGACCAGGCTGTGACATGCCCATCACATTGCACTGAGATCTGCTGGAAGATGTTTGGGAGAAAAAGGTCGGTGTGACAAAAAAATAGACTGCAGAAACAAAGCTGCTTTAGGCAAGAGATAATACAGAGAGTAGAAACAGGTGGATGAGCTGAGAGAGAACAGTGAAAAGGTAAATTTGTTGTTCATGTGCATACTTTCTGTAAAACAATTTTTATATTTCTGTGAAAGGCGGACGTCATTTTTAATACACTCCATTACTGGTTATTTTGTTGTCTTTTTTTCAAGATTTGCACTTCTGTGTACTTTCTCTGGTTAAATCTTAGAATCATTGTATCACAGAATCGTTTGGGTTGGAGGGGACCTTGAAGCCCACCCAGCCCCAACCCCTGCTGTGGGCAGAGCTGCCCCCCACCAGCTCAGGCTGCCCAGGGCCCCATCCAACTGGGCCTTGAGCTCCTCCAGGGATGGGGCACCACAGCTTCTCTGGGCAGCTGTGCCAGCGCCTCACCAACCTCATAGTGAAAAATTTCTTCCTTATATCCAACCTAAATCAAATTTTTTTCAACTTATAATTTTTATCCCTTTTCCTCACACTACACACCCTGCTAAAGAGCCTCTCCCTATATTTCTTGTCAGCCTGCTGTATGTCTTGCTTCAATTATCTTCCCACTGAGATCCTACAAGTAAAAAGGCTTTTTTTCTACCATCTCCTCTCTTTCCTCAGTATGCCGCTGTTTACCTCTGCCCCAAAAACTAAGTGCTGATATACTTTGGTTAAAGGCTGGAGGATGAGCAAATATTTACAGTAAGACTCAAGGCTAGTTGCCCTCATTAGACCAACACATTTCCCTTCCTGCCAGTCCAGAGGTCCTGAGAAAGCTACCAGCAGATTAGGAAACCCCAGTGATACTGTCTTTGTGCAGTAGTCCTACCTCTTTCTCCTGGCAGTTAAATGGCTAGCAGCCAGCAATCAATGTTTTCTAACATCGAACTTCAAGCAATCTGAAAAACAGAGAAAACAGATTTAGACAGTCTTGATGCCCACAGTAAGTACACAACTATGCGTACAGGACTTACCTTACTCATTCTGACACCTTGCTCACTGTCTCCAAAGCCTAAAAATGTATTTCCTTCTAAAAGTGATGCAGAAATACTACTTGAGCGTATCTCTAGCTTTTTGCCTTTCTCGCTTTTCACAGTTAACCTCGCACATAACTGCCAATACCTGTTTCACCTCTGGAGGTGGCAGCTGGGGAAATTGCTGGAAAAAATTAGGAGCACTGGAAAAACAGCCTGAGGAGGCAACACCTTTGAAATCCACAGATAGGACAGATAGGTAGGCAGCTCATGCTTTTGGGAGTCAGAACAGTGGGTTTTGATGAACTGTGGAAAGCAGCTACATACTTACTAGCTGAGGACACATTGTATTATAGGGTGTAATCAATAACAACATGCCAAATACGATTCTCCTCCAAGTCATGCTCCTTTTTGTGCTCTTTCCTTCTGTTTGCAGCAGCATGCAAACTGCTACAGGCTACTTGAGTGTTTTCCTCTTGTATCTTCCTCTTTCCACCAGATCATTTCAGCAGAGGCATTTCCACTCTCAGCAAAAGCAAGCTGTTCCTGTTTGTATCAGGCACACCAGATGGAGAAAACAAATCATTAATTTATGACTTAGAAGACACATTTTTATGACAGGACTTTGTAGCACCCCGCACTTCTTTTTCAATTTAATTTTTCATGACATTTACAAGCAGCTACAAACATAAAATTAGAAACAGGAGATTCCATGCAGTAGTGGTGGTGGCAGCGTGCTGCTCACCAGCTGCAGACACAACGCCTGCCCTGCCAGCACAGCCCCAGGTAAGGCAGCCTCTGCTCCTGCCCAAAAACTGCTGTCTCTTCAGGTCTGCTGGAATAGCTGTACACATAACTTCTCCCCCTGCCACTCACAGAATCACAGAATCACAGAATGGCCCAGGTTGGAAGGGACCTCAAGAATCATGAATCTCCAACCCCCCTTCCCCCCTCCATCCCCCTCNCCCCCCGCCACAGGCAAGGTCACCAACCTTCCTATTTAATACTAGACCAGGCTGCCCAGGGCCCCATCCAACCTGGCCCCGAACACCCCCAGGGGTCAGTCAGTAAGATCTTCTCTATGTACTCTGTCAGCTCGTGTCGTATAATCAGGCCATGCAGTGAGCTGGGTTGGCCACAGCGGTGGCTGTAAGGGAGCTGCTGGGGAAGAGCATTTGGGCAAGTTGTGAGGTGCATTTGGGGCACTGGGGACAGCAGCACCTTTGCTCAGCTGGGCAGCAGCTGAACCATGTGCAGTAATCAGCCAGTTTCAGGTCACTTCTCATCCATGGTTCAGGATGACCCTTGTCCACAGTGCTGATGTTTTCAGCTCAGCGTGACTGCCCTTAGCCTTTGGAAACACGTGAGAAGTCAACCAGGGCTTTCATCCTCCTACACTCTGACCACACTCAGTGCATCACACAGATCCAGCCCAGCAGCCTGATCCTGAGCACGGTGCCATCTTGCTATCAGAGGATTCCGGGCTGTGGGATCACCTGCTGCACACCACCGTTACAAGATCACTCCCTTGCCAACAATCTGGACCTGCCCTCCATACACCTGTGAGATTTTCTGATTGCTGCAGGAGGAGAGGCCTGATCGGAAATATTGCTCATAAAGAGACAGAGAGCCTCTCCATGTCTGCTGCTGAATAATAATAAAAATGTGTTCTCTCTTCCTGCTCCCACAGCACCACTGATGACTTTCCAGAGCAGATGACCTCTGCATCTCCAAGTGCTTTGGATACCTTTCTAGGTTCTTTATGGACCTTTTGTGAATCGTTGTTATTAATCATCCAATTAGCTGACAGTGCTGACACAGAGATGAGGTTTAGAAAGTAAGCATGCTTTGGAAATTGTGTCTGATTATTGGTTTTGTTTGTGAAACTGCTCAGATTGTGGGAACAGTGACAGGTTCTGAGAGGGAAATTTAATTTTTTTTAAGACAGATGAAGTGGCTGCTGCTTTTAGTTAATTGCCAACTCTTCTGTTCAGTAACAAACAGAAAACAAATTCTATTATGTTCCCCATAATGAGCCAATTCCAATTAGGGTAATTACCATGGGATAATTGTAGACTACCTATGGGGTAATTAGGGCTCCACTGTGTGTTTATCTCACTCCAGGGATGTAAATATTTCATGATAACCACAGCTTCATACACTGTTACCACTTAATTTAATACATTACATCACTGTTTCTGGAAGAGAGGGAGAAAAAAAGAGGCAAAGCCTTGAAACATGATCTCAAAAGCTGCAACCATCTCTTTCCCCAGCAGCAAAATACCCTTGCTTGTTAATGCTTGTTAATAGCATTACGCTGACAAAGTCTCTTTTTTAGGTCATCTTCTGTTCATTCAGCTGGAAATGAAAGTGTGCACTATCATCAAGGCTGGCTCTGAGCTTGTAAGCCTGATGGCGAGCAGAAAAGCAAAGGAAGCAGGAGCTGGTACTGACCCGATGCCTCGCAGTGCTGCCTAATCTCAACTAAAATCACTTTGTGAGATACAAGGAATGCTATCAGGATGCAATAGTGATAGAATGGTAAATATGTGCAAGTTTTACTTGGTATCAGATGGAGACTAGCTAGCAACAATGTTTAAAACCATGGGTGTCCAACCTTTGGTTTGCCTGGGCCATGCTGAGTGAAGAGAAATTGTCTTGGACCGCATGTAAAATACATAGATTGCTCCAAAAGTAATGCCTCCTATTTATTTCCATGGAAACTACAGCAGATACAAAGCATATAATAAGACTATTTGATAGAGAAAATTCTCAGCTACAAACCACTCTTTTTCAACATAGTCACCACCATGACCTATGCATTTTCACCAGCAATGAGCAAGAACGTGCATGCTGCACTCATAACAATATGCGTCAGCGGAGGTGACACTCTGTCACTGTCACCACTGCTGAAATGCACGACCCACCTCCTCGCTGTGCTCACGTCCACTCTTGGGCCTCCATCAACGATCTTCAAGTGTCAGTCAATGTCAATGGGTATGGTTTTTTTTGCATGGACAAATTCAGTGACACACCTGTGCTTCATCTGCACTTTCATGTCAGATGCTATTGTGTCAGACTGCCCCTCTGCTGCCATCTGTCACATGACAACAAAATGTATTGGAATATTGGTGGGAAGATCCATCTTCTACTTGCATACCACCAACAATCATCTCTGACAGTGTGGGCAGACATCATAAAATAGCAGGCATTACTTTCGGAGCAGCTTTCCTATGTAATATAGTTATTGTATATAAGCAGCAAAACTTATTTTATTTTTTAATATTTTTATTAAAACGTGAAAAATAAGAGCAACTAAACCATAAAACTAGTAGGATTTTGACATTTTTTTGTGTGTGTTTGTGACCGATCATCAGCCTAGTTCAGTGGCAGTGGCTGCCATTCTCAGTGAGCTCTCAAGGTATTTGTCAGAGATTTTTGATGAAATTTTACTCTTCCTGTAGTTCATCCTTTAAAATAGTTGTTCACAATTGTACACTGTGCCAAAAAGCGGTAACATGAGTAAGGCATGACTGTGAAGCAAGGCATATTTCTCTCTGCTGAAACAGGGCTTATGTAGGTCTCGCAAAGAGACATGATCAGATTTTTTAGTTGAATATGTGACTGCAACTCTATACACTCCATTTGAAAATTTGTAGATAACGCATTTGTGTAGAGTAAAAATGGAGTTGCAAACATACAAAAAAAATTGACTACTTTTTTGTCAGTCTTGAAACCCATTCTTAAATTCCTTTATCAAAAGGAATATGCATAGCTGCATATTTTTCACTGTTCACAGGACTGTGTTTAACCAGTGTATCAAAATGCAAAATTTATTTGCCATCACATGAGTAAGCACTGCACTGTACCCTGTCCCCTGTTTCAGCCCAGACAGTGCTGACTGCACACCATTGTGTGGTTCCTTCTGAGTGATGGGTGTGTGCCCAGGGCCAGGGACAGGTTTCTTGGTGGACAGAGCTGTCACCATGATGGTGCGGGGCGGAAGGCTGCAGCAGGACAGGCTGGGTCAGGCCACGTGTGTCCCATGGGCTGCGGATTGGATATCTCTGGAAACATACAACAAAATTCCCAACTTTATCAGTACTTTATGATAGAATAATCTTATTCATCAGAAAAGAAAAAAAAAAAGTCAGTATCTTATTACATAAACATTTTTACAAACCAAGCTCTAACCACACCAACAGAATTAATAACTCTCATTGCCAGTTTCCTTCAAGACAACCTCCCACTCAAGAGACAGTCGTGACAGCTGATGATCTTGTTCTCCACTTAAATTCTTCTGTTTTCTAAATAGTACTACAACCACTTTAGAAATGTTCTGCTCAAATACGTCTGGTATTCTTCATAAGGGAAAATGAGGTTCCTTGTATGTCATGCCAATACTGAAGGGCATTTCTGCTGCTGATCTTCATTGACCGCCAGCCAGGATGGTAAGTCAGACACGTATTATTAAATCCCTGAGCATAATTCAGCAGTTAGATGCAATGATGAGAATTACAGATGTACAGGAGAAAGATACCATTTTGTCATCATCAGGCATTTAATCCCTCCAGGTCCAAACTGGGAAACCAAACGTTCTTCATATTCTTCATCTCTGTGGAAGTAGGAAAAGGGTGGCAGCACTGTAAGCAGTTTGTATCTCCTCTGGAGATGGTTACAGCATGCCTCTTGGCCCATACAAATGGAATTGATTACACATTCACAAACATGAATGATTGTTGGCGAAGAAATCTTCAGAAACACAGTGATATCATACTTTCATCCTGAGCCTCCAGGCAGCCTGAAACAGTACTATTTGCCACTTTGTGGTGCCCAATTCATCTCAGAAAGAAAACAAAGAAGACAGAGAATCCATTGTGCAACTTGTATTATTTCTCAGTTTTACATTTATTTATTTTTTAAATCCCATTTTCAAAAATGCAGCTAATGTGGCTGCCAGGTTTCTATTGTGTTAATTCAGGCATCTTGCAGGTAATTACAATCTCATTTGCTTCCAAGACTTGACTGAAGGCCAGCGAAGATACTGGCATCCTGAGCTACCTGCACTCAGGGAAGAGGCAAGGGCAAAGATGTCATGGTCATTTAAGAAGCTTTTCCAAAGATTTACAAGAAATAAATTAATCAGGGTTAAACCTTTCCTCTGTGGGAAGAACACACTGAAGAGGAGGGTTGCTGCAGGAAGGCAGAGGACAGGCAGGAGGGATCAGGTCATCCCAGAATCTAGCCACTACATGAAGCAGAGCCACGGAGAGCTGTCCTTGCCAATGTCCCTCTGCTCTCTCCTGAGCATTCCAAACGCCTGCTGCATTATCAGGGCATACTGGGCTTCCACAAAGTCTAGCAGCCCAGGAAGCAATCTGACCGCTTCTTTTTGTCACTCTGTGGGTTAAGGCTTTGTACAAAATGTAGATCTAAACTTCAGCTACTAAAGGCATTTTATTAGATTGGCATTTCTTGGCTGCAAACTATAGCAGCTGAGTGAATTGTGTTTTAGTTTCAATGCCAATGAAAATCAACATCTGCATTAAACACTTACAGCTCCATCTTGAACAAGATTAACTGAAGTTACCAAGACAGTTATGTTTTCCATTTTCAGTCTTCAAGAAAACTTCAGCATCTGTTGTTAGCCAAAAGTAAAGCTTTATTTAAATATACAAGTAATAAGAGATTTATTTTGAAGCTAAAATGAATAATTCTTCCAAGAAAGCTGGAAGGCCATAGAATAAAGACGAATCCATCAGATCTAATCACATTTCCTTTTCCTGAACCCATCCTAGTCTTTAATAGCTTAAATCACCTCTGAAGGGGAAGAAGAATCAATCCACAAACATCTTTAGAGCAAAGCAGAATTATTTTTAGATTGCACTTTGTGGCCACAGCTATAATGTATTGTTCTTCTCTGAAAAAGCACTCCATAAACATGGTATCATACAGGTCTGCTGTGGTGAATTTATCAACAGTTCATTTCTGGGAAAGAGCAGCAATAATCACAATGAATTAAATTTTTGAAGGGTATGGTTCCTTTGAAAATGATTTTATGGCTATACCAATGATAAAGGCCTGTAAAGAGCTGAGAAGTTGGTTATACTCTCAGGAGGATAACTGTTGTACACAGCCAGCCCTCTTAAAAAATCGGAAAGAGATGGATAATGGAATAACTGCCATACAGATACACTTTCAAAGCACTTTTAGAAGTACTGCAAAAAATCTCTGGCAAGGAATGTTTATACATAGTAAAGAATTCTACACAGGAGGTTTGGAAAACAGTCATCTATCATTACTGAGAAGCTCTCAGATCACATTCCTGGGCAAATCCCTCTATAAAATGGGTAACAGGTGAGCAGATTACATTTATTTGGGACATATAAAAGAGCAAGGAAGATGGAGTGTCCAAAAATATGAGTATGATCTTGGTATATATTTCCTGTCTGTACTCAGAGCAGTACTCAAATATAAATGCAGGGGGCAATATGGTTTTAAGGTAGCTTCTACTTCTATTTAAAGGTCACTTTGAAAAGAATAGTAAATGACAGACACAGAGAAAACAGAAACTCAACAAAACATAAGTCCCGTATTATGTGGTCTCCTGGTTTGTGTAAAGCCCAGTGAGCCGCTGTCCCATGTACTGACAACTCATTCTTTCCCAAAAATCACCCTGGCCAGGCTGTGGCTCCTTTGGATGCACCCAGGAACAACTCATTTTTCACAAGTTTCTGCTTCATACCAGACCGTTTTCATCACAATTTTCAGGCTTCTTTGACAGACATGGTCTGGAGGCATTAAACCTCTCCCTATCTCCTCTTAAGAGAAACCAACTCCATAAAATATGCCTTTCTCCCTGAGAAAAAGGCTGTGGGAGAACAGTATTCATTAGGAATTGAGTGTAGCAGGGCAAGGCAATTATAGATAAAGTTGAAAATATGTCCTGTAGTGGACTTTATACGCATGCTGTTAAAATGAGAGCTAGCTGATTAGTTACATAATCTCTAAACTTACTACAGTCTGCATGGCTTAACTTGCCGAACACTCATAGCTTTTGGGCTATTGTTTTCAAAAGAAAGAATGTGGATGAGTTTTATCCTCCTTCATATAGAGTGAAAGATTTCCTTTGCTCTCCCCTGCAAGACATAACGCACTCCACCTAAATCATCAGTAGGAGTGAATACCGTCTGTCTTCCTAGGACCTTCCTATCCACACATCTTTCTAAACTTTACAGATGCTTTATTGCATTTCAGAGCAGATGCCAGCATGGACCTCCACAAGCATCACTTCATTATCTTTCGGTTACATAAGCTATATTTGTGAAATTTCTTGGTTAACATTATTATAGCCATGATTATTTAAAGGGTTCTTAATTACATCTCCTGCTGTCTTTGATATCCTTCTTTTTAATAGGAAACCAGTTTATAAAATTAATTTCACAATAGGCTCCAACAGCAGTTACATTTCTCAAAAAACCAACAAGAATGGGATGTTTTTGTCTATATAGTAAAATAAATTCAATAGAGAAATGCACATCAACATTTCGATCTCTGGCTAGGGTAGACACTGTAAGCCTTTTATTTCAGAAGAGATTTTAATTAGCATTAAAAAACATCAGTTTGGTTCCTTGTTTTTTTTTATGATTGTTCCACACAGTCCAAAGACAGAGGAACAGTTTGATATGTGAACAACAGAACAGGTCAGGTTAGATGGAAGTTTTTCTAAGTCAAAGACTCAAAAGATAAATTCACATGACCAGTATACAGCTTCAGAATAGCCACAGTAAGTCTCAGACCTCAGAAAAAGGGAAAACAAAATGGATAAAATGCCACTTCTTTCACAGAGATGATTGTCAGTGCGGTGCTAGATAACCACCCTTAAAATGTATAGGTGAAGTGACTTCACATCTGTTGCACCTGTAGCAAAGTATAAATTTTGATTATTTGCCACTGATATACTTCTGCTGAGCTAAAAATCCCTCTTTGCTACTCATATGAGAACACTTCACTGTGAACTAAAGCCCAGGAATAAAAAGACTTAAATAACAACGAGTCAAATCATAAAGAGAGCACATGATGTATGCGCACAAAGAAAAACGTAAGAAGAATGATTTGTACCTCAGCCATGATGAAGATGCATTGAAAAGCATTATTACAATTTAATTTTTGTTGTATGGTTCTGTTTATGAAGCCACTGAACTCTGACTTCAAATCTGGGGAACGTTTTGTGGCTACAAATGCTAGACTGCGTCATTACAAATGTGTGGGCTATTTTCACCCTTGTTACACAGCATGACACAGTCAGGAAGTGAAGCATCATACCCTGAGATGGTGTAAGTTGTTCTGGGCTCGTGGTGCTCCAGGATGACAGAGTCATGAGATCTGTGAACCCATCTGATAAAATCATAGTGCTCAGTATTTAGCCAAGTGCACTGTACCTTCAGAGGAGAAATTTTGTAGGAGAGTCTTGGACCTGGAATAGGACAACTGGATCTTTTAACCATGGGTTCACTCATGTGCCATGCTAGCTTCATATTCCTGTGCCTTTTTCCTTCCTTTGAAAATTTTGTCCTGAAGTTTCATATGTCAAGATCAGGTTTCCATTACCCAACAACCTATACTTCAACTAATCACCTGAAAATTTGTGTCATTTGCTAATAATAATGCAATTTTGGACACCATTATCTACATGTGTAGTGTTTTGGGAAATACGTATATGTGTGGTGATCATGGGAAAACTCCCTTATGATACCATAATGAAAATTTTAGGTATTTTCTAAGAAGTTGAGTCACTCTAGAAGACAAAGAAACTTGAGAATAAGCCAACTAAGACACATTATACAATCATATTTTATTGCATTTTATCTTCAGTGTCATATATGTATCTTCTGTCATTACAATAAAAAAATTCCATCACTATCAATTTGCTACAAACTCCCTGTTGGAGGGATGTGTTTATTGCTAACATACACAGCTGATAACCAACCAACAGCTGACAAATATGGTTTTTGTCATATCTCACCAAATTAGGGGACAGAAAGCAAATTATGGTGTTGCCATGTATATATATATATATATCAGTTTTTGACAAGCATATATTCAAGCTGCTGAGGATGAACCAGTTGATCCTCCACCACTCTCTCATCAATCCTGTAAGACAATGGCTGACCTCTGCTCCCGCACAGAATGTGCCAGGAAAAATCCCTGGTCTCAGTAGTGGGGGCATGAGATTCACAGAACTGAACTACCTGAGCGCTTGTGTAATGCCTTGAGTTGTCAGTAATGAACTGGACAATCTAGCTGAAGGTGATACTGTTCAGGCTATGATTATGTCCTATTTCACCTTTTCTCCCAAAATAAAGTGCTGAACACATATTTCAAATCTTAGTAAACAAGACATATTATGGTGACCCTGAAAAAATGTCTGGAGTAGATTTTCATTAACACACAGGTAAAAATTATGACCCAGGGATCAGTCATTGCTAATTCACTCATTTCTGCTATATATCCCTGAGGTATCAAAATATTTTTTTATAAGACACTGTAGTATATAACATCCCTTACATTCTAAAGAAGTCTGACATCATGTGACAAATACTACCGGAAAAAAAAGTAATGGATCAATCAGCAACCCATGGCTCCTTATAATGTGTGCGTTTTCAGCTCCTTATAGCAACAAGAAAGCTATAAAAATGACAAGGTCTGTTTTATAGATATTTATGTTCAGATGGTCCATCAAGAGAAAGGACTGTTCCCTCCCATCTAGAACAACAGGGCTTACATTTAGTATAAAGTACAGCTTACACTTTTTAGTATTCATACAAATACCATGCATCATCAACAGTAGGGACTTCTTTATATCTGTAACAGCTTTATAAATAAAGTGTATTCTTATATATATCATATATTTCAGTATGTATATATATATTTATATACACCTGAGTTAAACATTTTTACAAATTTTGTTTGATTTCTTCCTGAGACAGAACCACTTACAGTGTCTGAGATGGAATTTAGCCATATCAGTTTATTTCTGTTTCCTGTAAGATTTATTTCTTAATGGTTATATAAATAATCATCTAATCTGACTGAGCCATTATTTAAACACCACTTCGCTGTAAATAGTTGTTCTCTTTTCTTTAATGTTGTGAAATAGTTTGATGGATGAGGAATTGGGGGGCCAGGGGAAATATTAGGGAATGGAATTTTTTGTGTTGATCCAAACCAAGCTGCACTGCTTCAGGACTACATAATCACACCAAGCTGACAAGTCTTGAAAACCGGTGAGCAGAAGGTAAATTGTTTTATTTGTTTTCTACAGTTTGAGTGACCTTCATAAAAAATAGAGGACACAAGCAATGGAAATCAATCAGCTGTTAAAATCCAGAGAGAACAGTGTTGAGTAGGCAAGTCTGCTTCAGGAGACCTCAGTAAACCACCAACTCAATCTACAGCAAGAAATATGGCTTCTTGGATGGGAAGATAGTCCTTCTGCCATCTTTCTTACATTTTAAAACCCAAGCAAAGCATTCAGCTGAGCAGCTTTTTTAGGTCCAAATGTCTCCCTGTTCAATGAATAACCTGATCAGTAGAACCTTGTCAATTAGACTGGTGAATACGTTCTTACTATACACACATCACGGACAAACAAGAGGCAAACTGGCTAAAGAGGTCTACAGTTTGATATTAAAAAATGTTAAACTATAGCAGCATCTACTTCCCTTAACCATCTCTTGTCTGCCGAAGATGTACCTGAGCAGGTCCCAAGGGCTTGAATTGGTGGAGTTGGCTTCCTTGGTTTTCCTGACTGATGATTATTTTTGCACTGTCACTGCAACAGCTGATACTTTCAAAACCAGCAGGTTGCATTTAAAAAGCAGATGGATATTTTATGCCTCCAGTTTGCCTTCAGTACAGTGCAACTCACCATGGCTTTTTCCAAACTGGAAATGATCATGGATCATGGACCGGGGAAGGGAGGAGCTAAGAGGATCTCAAAGCACCATGATTTGGCAGCAAAGAGCAACAGAAAGTTTGAAGAACAACAGATAATAATGACCATGAAACATCAGTTGCACAACTGCCATCTCTCAGAGGAACCTTGATAAGGAAAACTGCTTATAGAGCACTTTGAAATCATCCGATGATAGCACAAAGTGTTAGCACTAGTATAACAGGTTGGATAGCTGAGTCACTGGAAGTCCAAGCAACTCATCTGCTTGTTCCTGATAGTAACCCTGTGACTGGGGGTTCTCTGAAGACCCCTTGCCTTGGCAGGAAGACAAGAAGGAAGCAGTGTGTGGGTCCTGCTGTCCTCCCACACTACTCCTGTTCCTCACTGCCTGCTGGAATAAGGCCAGGGGCTCATGGACAGCTTCCATGGTGCTCGGTGCTTCTGCTGCATCTACCCTGTGCCCCTGAGGGCTGAGTCAGGACACCTGGGGGGATGACATCCACAGCAAGATCTGTGGGCCTCACAGGGAAGACCTGCAGGCACCTGGGCCTGGCTGATGCCTACAGACTCAAATGGTCTCATTCTGTACACAAACCTCAGGCTCAGTGTAGACTGCAGCAAATGGAAATCAGAAACAGGTTCAAATTAGTTTCCCTGTGGCTCTTCCAGCCCTTGCGCTGTCATTTCTCCAGTGTAACAAGCACTGGTGCACATTTACTGCCACTCCTGTGCCAGTTCATGCATGATCCTCCTTCAGAGGCAGCATTGCTCTCACTGGGAAAGCACAACAGGATGTGTGAAGAAGGCCTGGTACAAAGGATGGCCTGAAGGAATTAAGTGACTAGGAGATATTTTGTGAGACCTTGTGCTGAAGGGTAATCCAGGTCCAGCATCTGTACCCAGACGGGCAGACAAATGAGGCCTTCTTTGGCATTCACCAGTGTAGCCCTTGGCAGCTGTTAAACAGAGCTGGCCAACATGCTGTGCGAATTCATTAATAAAATATGCCCTGGTATTACTAGGAGCTATGTCAGCAAGTTATTGTTCTTTAAATGCCAGAATAACGTTCGTATGTGAGGAACACAACACAAGGCAGAGGTTTCACCCCAATTTCAGAGCTTATCCTTGCTCTGACTTCCCTGATAAAAGAGGACAGACAACAGGCATGAATTGTGCCTGGTATGTCCAAGTGCTTTGGACATGAGTGCAATTGCTTTCTTTGACGGGGGGAGGAATGTGATTTATGTAAGAACAAGAAGACAACGTATACCCTCTTGCAGACTAAAAAGGACATTGTGTGCTGAGACAAATGCTTCAGGAAGAGGAGGCAGCGGGCATAGCTGGGATCTTCAGACAGTGTCCTTGGCCGTGCTCCTGACATGTCCTTGACTATGCCTTTGCATGCCTCTCCAAACAGAGCACAGCTGAAGAAATCTGCAGCTGCAAGGATGAGCACAGCACAGCCATGTCAGAGGAGCAGAGCACAGCCCCCAAGGGCCCACAGATAGGCAGGGCAGAGGAGCCTGCATATTGGGTCACTTCAGGGACCACCTGGGTGTGTGACTACGCTTCAGTTTCAGCTCACCTTCAGTAGCATATAGTCTGCTCACAGATAAGCTCTGTTCCTATTTCCATAAGCAGAGAGAGATTGAAACGAAACATTTCCTGCAGAGCTGGGGGAAGAAGGGTGGATAGCACAGTCCCATGGGTGCACACAGGCTTTTCTGTAGGATTCTCACATCTTGTTGTAGATTCCCAAAAGTGACCATCATCTGCATTTTTTTCGCGTGATAGCATTAATTCCAACAACTGAATAAGCAGAGAACGTCTTACTTAGCATTTTTCAAAGTCAGAGTGTCATGCCAAGAATATGTGCATGAATAATTATTTGAGAAAAAACACAGGAAGCTTTGCCAAATTCTGCACATCAGGAAGCACTTTAATCCACGTGATCATTAAGTATTGCATTCAGCAGTGCTTTCATGATAACAGGTTTTTAGCTTGAACAGCTAAAATACTTTGTTCCATCTACAAAGGGACTAGTGACAGTTGTTCTGTACCATATTTTCTACACTTCGTCTGACAGAGCATTCTTTCAAAGGTGCTTGAGTTGCTGATCCAGACATTTGTAGATATATATAAGATGATAGTAATTCAATACTGCAGACTGAGTTGTGACTCCTGTGATTACCAACATCATTTGAAATGGAGTGGATTTGAGAACGGGGAGTGTGACTCACACTGCCTTATGGTCTTTCAGACACAAAGCTGATGTAAACCCCCAGGTTTCCTTTAAGAAACAGATGACCATAACTGCCACCCAGTAGCACTGCCTGTCTTTTTCCTCACTTGACCCACAAACTGTTGAAAGAAAATAAAATTCCCCAGAAATTAAAATAAAAAGGTGAGAAACAGATGAAAAAACTGTATTTTCAAACTGCTCCCAAAAGTAAATGCCTTACCCACATCTAGGACCTTGTGTGGGGTAAGTTGTTATGAGCAAAATTTGCAGTGAACTTATTTGTAGCTCACATCTGTGTCAACCAGAATGGATAACCAAAAGTCCTTCTGATCTAAGAAGCAGTTTAGGACACCAACATTACTCCTGAAGAAGGCCGTTCCCAGAGCAGTTTTCCCTGAGGAATGCCCTCTTATAAAGAACTGCTCAGCAGAATCCCCTCTACAGGTTTTTCACCCTCAGGCTTCTCAAGCAGAGAAGTGGAGAGAAATATAGAAGGCATGAAAGCATCTCTGTTTCTACCGCACTAAGGAGCAGCCTCAGCAGGGTGGATTCACACACATGGAAGACATATGGAGGGTCCATACGTCACTACTGGAAGCCCAATGACTTTGAAGTGTGTTTCTGGCAAATGCTGACACAGCTATTGGCACCACAGAGACACCTGAAGAGGAGTTCTGGGAGGCCTTCCTCAGAGAAGAGGAGCCTTGGGACAGCCTCTGGTGGGTTTGATGAGAGGTGAGAGAAGAACCTGCAGTTGCCCTTTTGTCACTCTTCTGCAACTTTCTTCCTGGGGAAGTGAAGGGAAAACAGCTCTAAGATTTTCATTGCAGACTATCTTATGTCACTGGTATAGGAAGGGTAACTGCATGCAAAAGTGCTATTCTTACTCTTTCAGCCTTTGCAGTCAGAATGAAACCACAAAAAATATCTTTCCTACTGAGTATCGTCTTCTTACATGAGGCAACTTAGTGTTATTGCATAAGGCACCTGGAAATAGCAATTAGAAGTCAAATACTGCTACACAACTTACATGCACTCTTCAGGGCCATAAACTAATTAACCAAATTACCCAATCCTGATTTGAGGAGGAGAATGGAGGGGAGGTTTTCCACAGCCCTGCAGTGAGCGTGGTGGTCCCCAGCACCATCCCCAGCTGCAGTTTTTTGGCTTCCCAGTCAGACACAGCAGGGGGATGAGGAAGGACCACCAGCAACGAGCAGCAGGAAGTCCAATCACTTGCCAAATTTCCCAAGTTCAAAACCAGGCCTGCATGTGTGGGGGCATAGGGCTGGAGCTGGAAAGACATGCAGAAGGAGAAAGGAGGCAGCAGGAATTAGGGAAAAGGTACCCATCCTCATGGGGTGCTGGCAGCAGGAGCAGCCTCTGTCCTCCCTGCACCCAGGAGGCTTCGATGAGGTCCATCAACAACATCAATTCTCTGCAGGACCAGTCTGTGTGTGGTCTTCTGGCTGCTGAGGCGCTCAGCATTTTATTGCTCCTTTGCCTTAGCACAACTGAATCTTTGCAGCTTTTCTGGCGTCCTGGCCAAGCATGCCTCAATTTGCAAAAAAAAGGAAATTAACACTAAGGGTTTCAAGCTGAGGCCATTTCTGTAGTAGGGGAAGCTTAAGCATTATGGTACACTCAGCTTCAGTGGGAAAATCCATCACATTAACCCACAGTCTGCAAATATTTATTACTGCTATGACTTCTTCCTCCATGGAAAGGCTGCAGCCTCTCTCACCAAAAGTTTGCCACTGGCAGTGAGGGGTCATGACTCCCTGAGGGCTTTAGCATGTGTTCACTCACTCCTGTGAAGCATCATCTTTTCCTAATAGGGACCAGCCTCAGCTAGTCTGAAGCATTCATGAACAATAATCATCGAATCATGGTAGGGCTTGGGTTGGAAGGGACCTCAATGACCATCTAGCCCCAAACTTCTGCCATAGGCAGGGCTGCCCCTACCAGCTCAGGCTGCCCAGGGCCACATCCATCCCATCCAGGGATGGGGCACTACAGCTTCTCTGGGCAGCTGTGCCAGCGCCTCACCGCCCTCTGAGTGAAAAATTTCCTCCAAAAAACATCTAATATAAATCTCCCCTATTCTAGTTTAAAACCACTCCCCCTGGTCCTGTTGCTATCTACCAGTGTAAAAAGTTGATTTCCCTCCTGCTCATTCTGGAGCTGAGCTTTGATAACTACGGCAGCCAGGCAGCTTGTGCTATGCTGAGTATGAAATTGGCTTTATTTATTTTATTTCTTTATTTATTTTAGGAAGGGCTGATGTGATTCACCTATGGTAAAAAATAAACAAAGCAGTGAGATGACTTCACTAAGTAAATCCATTAAGCATTCAAATAGGTTTAAGTGTATGAAACTGTTACACTGCTGACAGAATGTAACCCAAAGGGAGGGATGTTACCTAATCTTAACATATTGATTGTGGTTGTTTCTGTTCTTAAAGAAACGGTTCGATATCAGTAAAAGCCAAACCACACTATGGTTTTACAACTAAATTATCAGAATATCGGAAAAATAATCTTAATATTCACCAATGAAATACCAACAGCTGAAAGTAATAATAAGCTAACTAGTTTGTCACAACGCCACAGGCAAACCTAGACGCACCCAGTTCAGGAAGACACATTTGAACTGCAAGGGAAAGATCACATGATAATACACAATACATTTGTTCAGAAATTTGTTCAGAAATTTGGCTGGAAAAGAAACTACAATCATACCTCACTATGTAGGATTGGGCACTACTCCAGCTGCACCACAAGGGTAAGTAAACCTGTGTTTTCTGTAAACTCTTGTGGTCTATTTGAAGTACAATAATAGCATGAGAAGGGCAGTTAAGCTGGGCTCTAGACTGTGCAGACCAATAGATTGCTCTGACGCTATTTCCACATCCTTTATTTCCCCTAATACAGACCTTGGCCAGTAAACGTACAGCATCAGCTACTCCAAAAGCACCCCAAGAGCTGAAAGCCAATCTCTCCTACCTTTGTCAATAGAGCTTTTTAAGTTTTCCTTCATCGGTGTAAATGAGGTATTCAGGATTGACCTGGAAAATGTTGCCTTTAATTCCTAAGATTATTTATCAAGGTTATTGATCTTCCCTGAGCTACTGACTCCTTCTACCACTTCCCTAATTCTGATGGGAAATTCCTCACAAGCACTGTGGTCAGGTCCTGCAGACTTGTCCAAACACATGTGAGGTATTCATGCTAACCATGATTTGAAGAGTTAGCTCAACAATTCAATGAACTTCCTTGCCATTACAATAATAATAAGTCTGATCCTATATGCTACTGATTACATATTAGTTACAAATTCTTTCCCTATGTGTCATTAGTCAATCTCTACCATTGCTTTGTCTTTTCATAAAGATCATAAATGACTCATAGATGTCATAGGCAGGTTCTGTAGAAGGGATTTTAGACCAAGCAGCTTCCACTCCACCCCACCCAGGCACAGAACACCAGTGTGCCACACTGGCTGATAATGAGATGATACGCATGAGAGCCACAAGTTTGACATCTGCAAACACTGATCTGCTGCTTTGATAACTGCTCTTCTATTGCGGAGACTAGGATGAGTTGAAGACAGAAAGAAATTCCTTCTCCTTTGTATAAAAGTTACAAGGGAACTCTGACTGATTTTCATCAAAATGAAATGCTAATCATAAATAGAGGCCTGGATGCACAGACCTAATTACTGCACAAGGCTGCTTCTCTAAGATTACGAAGTGCAAAAATCAGTCATGCTTCTTGGCTCCAATGCTAAGCTAAACTATTCCAGCAAATACTGTTTAATTATCCTGAATCTGCTGACATATTTATATTGTTTACAGTGTGATTTTCCATGCCTTTTTTAAGCAAGTTGAGAAAACTAACACACAACTGGAACTGAAAATAGTTTTATACTTTATATTCAGAATACGAGGATACTGAGATGATAAAAAGACTTTAGGTTCAAGGGACATTTTGTTTGCAGATTATTTTCATAAGTTAATCTGCAAAACTTATGCTTTCTGAAGTGAAACTGCTGAGAATAGCTGGGAAAGTACATGGGACAGGAGGGGGACTTGGAGAACCCAGAAGGCTTTGCTGTTCAAGTGCACCATGGCATCCCACGAGGGTGAGAGCTCTGCCCCCATATTTACTCAAAAGTGAGCACTGGGCCCTTCTAGTCGCTCTTGATCAGAAGGGGTAGCTCATGTCGAGTCACTTCCTTTGGCTTTTCTAGCCATCTTCATGATGGTCAGAGACCAAGCCCAGCTTAAGTGCAGGTGAAGCCAGCAGGCACATGCCAGAACAACAAATTCACCAGCACCCCACTGCCACCCCACTCCAGGCTCTGCCCCTCCACAGACCATGGTACAGCTTACCTAGATTTGTACCTGCTATGCTGTGAATGCCAAAAGTGATGGCAATTTTCTGAGACACGAGAGGAGAAGTGAGTACTTGTATGGGTGGACACCAGCTCACAGGCACCCAATCTTATGGTTGCCACATCTTCACTGGTCCTCTAATTAATACCTCCATTAATATGAACCTTAACATCTGCAACAGTGTACAAATGTTCATAGTTTTATTACTATCATTTCCTTTTCTTCATGCAAGTGTGTTCAGTAAGGTTCAACAAGGGCAAGTATAGGATCCCGCAACTGGGGAGGAATAGCCATGCGCACCAGTACAGGTTAGGGGATGACTTGCTGGAGAGGAGCTCTGCAGAGAAAGATATGGGTATCCTGGTGGACAACAGGGTAACCATGAGCTAGCAGTGTGCCCTTGTGGCCCAGAAGGCCAGTGATATCCTGGAATGCATTAAAAAGAGTGTGGCCAGCAGGTTAAGGGGAGGTGATCCTCCCGCTCTGCTCTGCCCTGGTGAGGCCATATCTGGAGTGCTGCGTTCAGTTCTGGGCTCCTCAGTTCCAGACAGGGAACTTCTGGAGAGAGCCCAGCAGGGGGCCACAGAAACATCGAGGGGCCTTTAGCATCTCCTATGTAAGGAAAGGCTGAGAGACCTAGAAGCATTCAGTCTGGACAAGAGAAGGCTGACAGGGGTTCTCATCACTGTTTATAAATACCTAAAGTGTGGGAGTCGTGTCGACAGAGGCAGACTGTTTTTGGTGGCAAGCAACAATAGAAAAAGGGGCAACAGGCAGAAACTGGAATACAGGAAGTTCCATAATAACACAAGGAAGATCTTCTTTATAGTGAGAGAGCCCTTGAACAAGCTGTCCAGAGAGGCTGTGAAATCTCCTTCTCTGGAAATATTCAAGAGCCACCTGGATGCCTGCCTGTGTGACCTGCTGCAGGGAACCTGCTTTGGCAGGGTATTGGACTCTGATCTCCAGAGCACCCTTCCAGCCCCTACAGTTCTGTGATTGTGTGATGCTATTACATCCCAGGGGTTCAAATTTTCAGAAAGCTGTGCTATTTATCCTCAGAACTCCAATAAAGGGAGCTGCCATGACTCGGCATGTATATTTAGGAGGAAAATAAGTGGCAGGAAAAGTTCATCTCCTGAAGACCCCAGCTCTTCAGGTACTGCAGCAAGTGAGTTTCCAGCCGTCAGGCCCAGCTGAGGCAGTACAGCCCGGGCACTTGCACGACAGGCATGAGACAGAGCTGCTACCGGAACTGTGACATTTTCAACAGCATAGCCACAAAGAAAGATAACTACCCCCCCTCACTCCAAAAAAAAGGAACAGATATCTTATTTGTCTAAAGCTTCATCAACTAATAACTACACAGTGCTATCACATAAAACTCTTTAGTTTTGAAATCTACTGAATAACTTCCACAGTCGGTAGAATGTTAAGCTCTTCAGAAAGACTTGGGGTTGTGTGCCATCTATGTTATAATCGTCTCATAGGAGCCAGCTGAGTCACTGAGATAACTCTCTGAAGGGAAACTGCCATTTCTTTGAGCCACTGCATCCACTTTGAGTGTGTAAATGTGACTTCTTCAGGGCTCTCAGATTGGAAAAGGACTAGGATGGTGCTCCAGATACAAAATAATTTGGGAAGCACAAGCAGAGAAATAAAGGACCATTAGAATCCAGATCAAGAAAATGCTGGGGTTATGAAGAAAAAGAAAAATGAATGCAGATAAAATCTAGAAGCCAGAACAAGACAGATAAAAAAAATCTACTTACAAGCATTGAAAAAAAAAAAAAAAAGAGTAGTCACTAGAGATCAACACTGTAATCAGCATTACTTGAAGACTATGCGATTTTCTGCCTACTGGCACAGGCCTTCTTATGCATCATTCTTTGTAAAAGTAGAAAATTATTTTAAAAATAAGTTACAAACATATTTGAATTATCTACTTTCCTGTTGGGACTCTTGCTTGTTTTTGAACAGCATACTTCAACAGGCAAGCTGAACATCTCCTTCATACAGAGAATGGTTTTGATATGTATTACCTATCACAAAGCTATTCTGTCAGCTCAAGTACTGTGGGAGCAGGCTACAAAATGAAATTCATTCATGAGATGTCCCTGCTGTTCATTGATCTGGCATTGCTCTAAGATATTATCCTTGGCAACACGAAGAATGTAGATCTGTACCAGCTTACGGTTTACTTCTATGGCAATTATGTTCCAAAAATTACATATTGTCAGTGTGGAAGATTTCTCGAAAGATAATGTCTTCACAAGAGCATAAGGGAAGCAGCACTACTGCTTTTTACAATAGCCAGAATCTCCTAATGAAAGAATACTCATCATACCCCTATGCTTATCACAAGAATAGTCAGTCAGAACTGGATCAAAACCACCCAGTCCACAATCAGAGGTGACCAACAGCAGGTATAAAAAGAAGGCTGTAAGAGCTGGGCAAGCACTTGAAGATGCTCTCTCAAAATGATCTCCTAGGCTCTGGCAGCATGCTGGAAAACCATATCAGGAGCCAAAGATGCATTTTTAATCTCAGCTTTAAATAGGCTTTGGTGCTGTTGGTTTTATTTATTTTCATCAATTTTTCTAATTGTTAATTACTGTAAACTGTAGTATCAATAATATCACCAGTCCAGGATTTCAAGCTGCTGACTGGTATTTTCCTTGGATGATCCCTGTTGTTTCAGAAAAAAATTCTCCTTATTGATCTCCATCCCATACATTATATTTTAGCTGTTTTTCATACCTTCTGAGTCATTTTTTTTTTTACCTAGCTAGAGTCCTACTGAGTTTGATTATTCATGTATTAAAGCCCTTTCATACCTTTGATTGTCCTTGTCACTTTCCTATGTCACTATTTCGGTTCTATTATATACGTATATAAGTAAAGTGACATGTGGGCCAAAAATGTCCACAGCATTCGAGATGTTGTAGCCTAATAATGCTTTACAAGTTGTTCTCCTTCTCTTCCCTAGTGACTTGCTTCATACTGACTGCCACTGAGCTGACATTCTTGCAGAATTTTCTATTATAACTTCAGAATCTTTGTGCTAGTTGACAATGGCTTTTATGGAGTCTGTAATTGCATACATTAAATTAGGATTTCTCTTGTGAACTCTATATATTTTCATACATTCCTTTCACCCCTGCCCCCCACCTCCCCACCCCCGCCACATTACTCAGCATCACAAGACATTATAGCAGTTCTTCACTCTCAGGTTTTGCTTTTTTCCCCAACAGAAAGGTTTCAGAACAGCCACAGAACATCGTCACTTCATCCTTCTCCCCTTTTTCATCCATTTGAGAATATGGCAAATATCAGAGTTCTTCAGAAAAGATCTGTGGGACCACGTAACCTCACTCCGGTGAGGAAAAAAACTATTCTCGTTAATAAACTGCATATCCATTTCAGTTCTGTTCCTCCCATCCTACTCTTAATTTCTTTAGGACCTCTGGGTGAATGAACTCATTAAATACCTTCCAGGAATTCAAGGAGACTATACCAGTTGAATCTCCCATATCAACACCCTTGCTTAGTCCTTCAAAGCCTGACACATTTACAAGGAATTAAATTGCCTGACAAAGCTATGAAGATTCTTGCCCAAAAATATAATTTATCTATACACACAATAATTCTGCTTTTTCACTAATGCCCAACTCCAGTCTGTAATCTTCTAAAATCCCTTAAACTCCTTTCTAAAATTAGCATCACATGTGTCATTTCCATTCCTCTGGTGTCAAGGTGATTGGTTGTATGTGAGAGATTTAAGTGGGTGTATCCTACAAGTAGATCAGCTGTATCACATTTACATCATCTCAGGTGAAAAACATGCGGTCCTGCTGATAACTCTGTTAATTCTTCATGGCTGCTTAAAGCAATCCATCTTTTCACAGATTTATTGTGGCCAGACAAAGTCTCCCAGAACTGCTTCAGGTTCAGGACACTCTACAGTCTTTCTTTATTACTACAAAAGTAACTGAAATGAGAACTGTGAAAAGCCAAGGAGAGGGAAAAAACACAGCAACCTACCACTGGAGGACTGCACCAGAATGCTCCTTTCAAAGGCTGGCCAGGAGCAACCTTTTTGTCTATTTCCCATGGTGTTCCTCGGAAAGATCTGTGGAAGAGCAGAAGAGAAAAGCAAGAGCCTATATCCACAAGAGCCTCTTTACTTGCTCAGTTGCATTTCTTTTTCTATCTACACTCTCCTGGTTCAAGAGGAATGAACAAAGAATAGATTATGGTGGAATAAGCCTTCATGAAACAGAAGTTTCTGTAATAAAGGCTTTCAGACACTTTGGTTTTTTTATGCATTGCACAGATATAACTTAGTAATGACTAGTTATCAATGTAATTAGGCAGTTGTGGACCCAATTATCCAATTACTGTAACTGACTGCACAAACAGAGTAATTGTACAGTTTACAAACTAGCGTACTTGGCATTATGACATTATCCTTTCAGTGCCATGCTAGACTGGGGACAATTCACCCCATTTATTATTGTCCCTGTCTTTGGGGAAATTTGTAATGTATGTTTTTGGAAAAAAAGCATTCTGGGTTTTCACAAAAGGCAGCTAAATATAGCACTATCATGAGATATCTGGCAAGCAGGAGCACTAATTCTCTCTAATTCAGATGACATTGAAGTTAAATTTGCTAGCTGATCTGAGTTTCCTATTCTCAAAGCTCAATTCTGTGGTAATTCTATTCCTTATAGATGGTGAAAGTCATAGCAGCCTCATTATCCAGAAATTTGCATGCAGCTGAGATGAACACGCAGTGAGAACTGATTTTTTTCCTCCTTTATCTTAACAGAATATTAGAGCATAGTGCACACCACAAAATGTAAACCCAGACCTAACTCAGAATAAATTTCAGCATTCTTCATGTTATTCCTCTTGACATGCAGGTTTGGCTCGGGAAGAGAGAGGTGCACCTGTCAAGTCTGTGGCTGTGCAACAGCAGTATAAAGAATAGGCAATTTTTTCTTCAAGATGCAAGTTCATATGCAAACCTTGATAATAACATTAGATTTTTCTGAAAATTACAAATAAATCAGATCCAAAATTTATATCAAGAAAGACTAAGGTACATATTCTTCCATAAATTAAAATAATGCACTTACCTTCACCATAATATTTCAATCTGTGAATTGTTGTGTAGGAAGCATAATGACTTGGGACAATTACTAAGTGAAATAATTAACTGCAGGAAAGGAGATACTCTTTGTGGAATGTAGTAAAAGTAAAATCACAGAATGTTCTAAATTGCTTGCAAAGAATGTACTTTATCAGCATAAAATACATGGTAGTATTTTTGCCTTGCTACGACAATATTCTTACAGTAAAATTCTTTTTCCTTTTAACCTCCCAGATTCTCACAGTGCACAGCTCTCTCTTATTTGACCCTTATCCTAAAAGTAGATGATCAAGCTCCAGGACCATATTTATCTTGCTGGAAGCAATTAGTTGGGACCAACTGTCAAAGTTGCAGCCGGTTCCTAGCACACGTGGGTGCAGCTTGTCAGCAAGCTTAAGCAGCAGCATATGCCTTCCAGGAAATAACAATATGGATCTTCAACTGGAATTGAGATTTGTTTGATAGAATAACACATGGAGAACCAGATTACAGTATATCTGAATACTGTATCCTGGCAGTCCCAGGTGTTTATGCAAACTGGGAGAACCCCTAGAGAGCAGCCCTGCAGAGATGGACTTCGGGGTCCTGGTGGACGAGAAGCTGGACATGAGCCAGCAGTGTGCGCTTGCAGCCCAGAAGGCCAACTGTGTTCTGGGGTGCATTAAAAGAGGAGTGGCCAGCAGGGAGAGGGAGGTGACTGTCCCCCTCTAATCAGCTCTTGTGAAGCCCCATCTGGAGTACTGTGTCCAGGCCTGGAGCCCCCAGCACAGGAAGGAAGTGGAGCTCTTGGAACAGGTCCAGAGGAGGACCACTAAGATGATCAGAGGGCTGGAGCACCTCTTCTATGAAGAAAGGTTGAGGGAACTGGGCTTGTTTAGCTTGGAGAAGAGAAGGCTCTGGGGAGACCTCACTGTGACCTTCTAATACTTGAAGGGAGCATATAAACAAGAGGGGGTACAACTGTTTATGAGGGTGGATAGTGATAGGACAAGCGGGAATGGTTTTAAACTAAGACAGGGCAGGTTTAGGTTAGATATTAGGAGGAAGTTTTTCACACAGAGTGTGGTGACACACTGGGACAGGTTGCCCAAAGAGGTTGTGGATGCCCCATCCCTGGAGGCATTCAAGGCCAGGCTGGATGTGGCTCTGGGCAGCCTGGTCTAGTGGTTGGCGACCCTGCACATAGCAGGGGGGTTGAAACTAGATGATCATTGTGGTCCTTTTCAACCCAATTGTATGATTCTATGATATTTCGATAAGTGATTCAACCTCAGGCCTGTTTTTGCTTTTGTGGACTGTTAGCACAGTAGCTCCCTTTAACATCAGCTCCAGTTTATTCGTGCCCTCCCAGTACTTAGAGGTTTGAACATTCCTATTGAATTTTGTTCCGCCTCTATTTTTGAAAAGTCACTTATCAGACAAGCGCAGCTGAAGGACTAAGAAATCTCTAGGCTGGATTAGACTGAAGTGTTGGGCCTAAGAAGTGGAGACTTTATTCAATCATATAACTTCCCCTATGCATCAGTGTTTTCAACACTTCGTAATATTTAGAATCTGTTTAGCTGCAATATTATTAGAAACACAACTTAATTGTTACTTATGAAGGAATAACAAAATAACGTTACTAATTTGTGATCCAGAAGCATCTACCTCCTACTGAACAAGAATTGACAAATTATAAAGAGATCACTGAAATCTATAAAAAGACTCCTGTAGCAATATGTGTTTTACACCAAACCCTGTAATACTCAACATATTCAAAATGTAAAATCAAAAGATAACAAATGAAGATTAAGTGCAAAGCAAGCGATAAGTACAGGTCAGAGATGAGAATTGTTCCCTCTATGAATGGTTTATCAGGATTGAGAAGCATTGTATTTGGGTGGTGTAAGGATGAGTGATATCAGATATAGCTGTTTAAAACAAGGTTTGGATCGCTCAAGAAAGGTAGAGGTCACAATCTGGTAATAAAGAAGGAATCACTTCCACTTTTCCAAGGATCAAGGCTCACCAAACACTCCAAAGAAAATATTTGCTGAGTAGATATGCTTCCCTTGCAGCTGCCAGCCCTTAGATGAGACTAGGGAGGGGCAGACCCAGTGGCTGCCTCTTACGGTCACGCAGGTTAATTGCTTCCACCTGTGTTCCCATGGTTGGCTATGCCCCTTCATCAGGTGCTCACTCACTGGTTCAGGCAGTGATCTAATAGTTCCCATACAGGTGGAGACACACTTTGAAGGATGAACTTAATTCCCTAGTGCTACCAAAACCACTAGCTCACGGTGATGGTCCCAAAAGGGAACCACAAAGACTGAGCATTTTGGTGTAAGTTCCTCTAGGAAGAGAAAGTGTTATCAGATCTGATGATACCGGAGCAGCTTACTGGGAAACTGAGATAACCATCTGCTGGAAGGGAAGTTCAAACCCAATGTGGCGATCTGTTCTGAAACTGAGAAGTAGAAAAGAGAAACAAACTTCTGAAGCTTCAACCCCTTGTAACTGTAACATGTAATCTTGTAATAAACAAGGAGCTTATTAAAAGCAAATGAACTCTATCTTGGAAAGAAGCAAGACCAGGGAGGTTTTCCATCTTCTGAAGTGTGTACCTTAGTAGGTCACTCAAGCTGGGTTTGGATGTATGGCTGCACTCTCTGCCTGTGCATAAGTTGGGCTGTTAACTTTGACTTTTAAGCCAACTCACAGCTCCTGAGTGGCAGAAGAGTTCAGATCCTTTTGCTTGCTATTAATGAGGAGTTCTAGATTGCGGAGCTGACAGTCCTTTTAATAAAGGGTGTCACTTTCTTTAGAGAAAGGAAATGGACTGGAAGCTGACAACAGGTGTAATTCTGAAACTCACTCTCCACAGACTAAATCTTCAAAACTACCACAGGAAGAAAGACAGGTTCCCAACAATCTCTCTCCTTTTTGAAGAACACGCTGCAGTGCATGCCAGAGGAAAATAAGAGCAAGAGAAGAATTAGGAGTGGGAAAAGGAAAAAGTTGCACAAATTTTGAAAATCATCCAAGTAATGTCTTAAATGAGAGTAATCATTAACTATGGATGCAGAAGCTCTGAATAGATTGGCCTTTGGGTAGACAATTTTTCTTCCTAATCAGAAAGAAAAACTGTGAAAACAATCTAGAAGGAGAATAATCGTATTAGTCACTCCTCGTGCTCTGAGATAACTCCTCTCAAGAGACTGATTACAGCTCTAAATACAGCCCAAAACTGGTATTTACAAACCAGATGAGAAAGTGGCATTTTAGTTGTTCATTTTCAGATCCTAGCCATTCTCTCCCTATTTAACCAAGGGGCTTTTATAAGCTCATAAATTTCCACTGTGTGTAGTGGAAGACTCTATACAGTGAATTTACCCTTTGAATCATACTTTGTTTCAGTCAATTTGATGGCTTACTGCCTAGATCTGAAAGCTGTGCTGTGTCAGGCACCCCAGTGAGTGGCCTAACAACTGCAAAGGACCATTTTGAGTATGAGTTTCTATTGCCTCCTTTGATGTTATGGCCTCTCGGTTGACACAGAAGCTGTGGGAGAAAATAGGGCCACAGTGCGAACAAGGATAGGAAAGCCTGACTGGCCACCTCCATGTGTCACTCTCAGATAGTCTTGGCTATTGTCCATAGCAAACTAGATTTCTACTCTGAATAGTGAAAGTCAGCAATAACTAAGCAATAAATTATGTTGTGAGAAGATACTGAGCCCCTGACAGAAACACATGACGAGAATATCAGAAAATCTGTTTTGGAAAGAAAGTGGAAGGAAAAAAGAACAAGGAGCAAAGCAGGTTGTCAGGCACAGATGTGGAGGATGCCTAGTCTTATTTTCTTTTCATTATATTTCTCAAATGTAAGCACAATAACACTGAAGTAGAAAACTTTCATGAAATCTTATTTAACAAGCCTACATGTTCTCCAGCTTCTTTAGAAATTAGGTTGCAGGGTCAATTACTGGTTCTTTTCTCAGTATCTGGAGGTGGCACATCACAGCAGTGCGAGCCATTTGCAGGCTCCTAGGAAGATGAGATTGTCTCAGAAAAGTTTCACACCTGCCCTCTTTGCCTTTTCTCCCTTGTGCCTGAATATTAGTCACGAATTATGGCAACCTTAGGCATGATGTGGAGGAGGGACATGTTTGTCCAGCAGAGTCCAAAAAACTAAATATACACTTAAGCTCTTGCCCATACAAAAACTTTAATTGCTGCTTAGCTCATACCCTGGCAAAAGAAATCCATTAGGACGAATAACACCAGTGCTCAATGATTATGAAACTGTGTGGTCAGACTAACAAAGCAAGTGCTCATCCTGTGCTGAATCTGGAGGAAGCAGATTGAAACTTGTTAACGTGGGTCAGTGTTGCTGGAAAGAACTTTAATATAGTTTTAAGCCTAAAAAATTAGGAGACCGAAACTCTGCAGTGACTTCTTTTCATTACAGACATTCACAGTGTACATCTGGTAATACAGGTGAAAGTGAGTTGATCACAGTATATAAATTGACACTGTATCATGTGCATTAAAGGCACAAATATTTAAAACATATGTAAATTGCCTAAATGCAGCAAATCAGAAAACAGAAATACTGAGGTTGTAGATTCAGACTTAAATCAGTCCTCTGAACTGATTCTTAACTGAATAATAATTTAACATTTCTCTATTTCCTACATCTTTCTGTATATCAATACATTTAGATTATAAACAGGAAGGGAGATTTAGATTAGATGTTAGGAGGGATTTCTTTACTCAGAGGGTGGTGAGGCACTGGCACAGCTGCCCAAAGAAGCTGTGGTGCCCCATCCCTGGAGGAGCTCAAGGCCAGGTTGGATGAGGCCTGGGGCAGCCCTGCCATCGGTAGGGGTTGGGATGGGTGAGCTTTAGGTCACTTCCAACTGAAGCCATTCTGTGATTCCAGCCCCAAAGACAGTATGTTTTACTTGAATTATTCCTCAATGCTGTTATTATTATATCACTAAGTATCTGAATAGTAAGATGAAATAGAAATAAAGAAAAGGAACAAACTTTTTTAAATGATGTCTCCTTTTTCTTCTTTTTAAATTACAGTCTCAAGATTCACTCCATAACTGTTTCTTTGAACTACACACAGGTGTTCAGTTCTTATTCAATTAGCAGAATTCCAAGTGACGTAAATGAAAGGAAAATTGAATTGTGTCTCTCATTCACAGCCTTATGTTCCTTTTTTCTCTTCCTTCTTAGATTCGCTACAAGTTCCACTAGGTTTCTGAATGAGACAAGGCTTCTCTGACCACAGTGTTCATCTGCCCACCTTCACTTCCACACTGACTTTCAAACTTTGAGTAAATCTGCCTTAGCTTGAGAGAGCTACTGATCTCTAAGAGATTAGATTTCTGCAAATCTGGATGAAACAGCAGACAAAAGAAAAGAAGGCTGAATCAATCAGCCTTCTAAGGGAAAGGTAGCAGTGCGAGATCACTCACTTCTCCCTGTGTTTGTCTGTGAGTGGCTTAGAGCCAGCCCTTGCTCCCTTTTGCCAAGGTGGTGCTTAGGAGACACAGGAGGGAAACTCTGACAATGGGTCAGGAGCTGAGTATTAAAGAACACAGAGAAACATGAGCCAGGGCAGGAGCGATAGGAGGGTTAGATAGATCAGGTGCCTGACTGTGGAAATTAAAATTCACATATTACCACTCACAAACTGAATAATCTGTAATTTGAGGGATGGAGGACGGGAGGCTAAGTTTGATCATGACTCACACAGTCCTTGTGCAGGTCTAAGGTCTGCAGTTAAAATTCTGCTGAATTATATGAGCATTTGGCTGAGCTAAAACTAAGTAAAAGCTCACTTCCTTACAGCAATTCCTCCCCAGATATCAAACGTGTTTTTCACCAGCCACCAGCTTATCACTCAGAGCACCTGTGAAAGCTCAAAGCAAGTCCTGCTTCAGAAAATGTCGTTTCACCTGGCATTGCATCTTCCCTCAGCATTAATTTCACCAAGACATTCATTTTGTTTCAGAAATATGACACGTCAAATCCCAGGTCTTAAAAATGAAAGCTGCTGTCTGTAATGATTTATAAATATAAAAGTAGGACACAAAATAAGAAAATCAAGTCCCATGGCCTGCTCACTTTGGGGAATTTCTCTCCACTATAATAGTGGAGCTAATATAGCTCAGCTACAGCTGAAGTTATTCACAAGCATATTCCATTCTTTTCTTCCCAGCAGCTTTTCTACTTAAAAAGGCTAAATCTAAAAATGTTTTCACCATGTAATAATAACCTTACAATCATATTGGTCAGCTCCTCCAGCAACTTAGGTAAATCCTATGTAGCCCCACGGGTCTCAATACGTACTACTTCCCTTAAGTCTCTAATTTGTTCATCCTCTCCTCAGTGTCAGCTGATCCTCTCCACCCCAAATCATGTCATTATCAGAGCAGTCATTGAACACTTCAGCCTTTTCTGCTGCATCGGTAATGAGGGTTTCTTCTCCACCCATCAGTAGGTCAACATTCTTCATGAGCTTGCTTTTCCAATTAGTGTTCCACAGGATCTCTTATTACCATTGGTGCTCCTCAGCAGTCTTAGCTCCAGCTGGGTTTTGTTCTCCCTGATTTTGATGCTAAATACCTAATACTGCTTTCACACACTTGTTTTGCGGTCTGTCCTTGTTTCTGCCACTTCTCCTGTCTCTTCTTGTGTGCTAGCTCACTGAGAATTTCCATAGGTAGCCATGCAGACCTTCTGAAACTCCCAGGCTTCCTACGTTGCAGAACTATTCTCCCCTGAGTTCTCACTGTCTTCCCTTAGAAACCCACCTACTCACCTGGGCACCCTTCCCCATCGCAGAGTAGCAGAATCACAGAATCACAGAATGGCCCGGGTTGGAAGGGACCTCGAGGATCATGAATCTCCAACCCCCCTGCCAGGCAGGGCCACCAACCTCCCCATTTAATACTAGGTTGCCCAGGGCCCCATCCAATCTGGCCTTGAACACCTCCAGGGACGGAGGCAGCTCCCCACAGTTTCCTGCCTGGAAATTGCTGAACAAGAACCCATTTGCTTCCCTGAAGCCTATGGTCTCGACTCTGCTGCTCACCTTCTGGCTTGACACTCAGAGATCTTACCTCTCTCCTTTCAAAGAGTTTTGCTTTTAATTTTGATACAGCATCTAGGTCTTGGGAGATTTAAAAAAAATTTATTTTGTTGAAATATTTTTCAGAGTTATATAGGATAATGGCCATGTCTGTACTATGACACTTCTATTAAGTACAACTACACTTCCTCCATTCTGTATTTATGAGAATGCTGTTTAGTGAAAGCTAAGACCCATTTGAATGCATCGTGGGGGCAGGGAAGAGTTTTCAGCCTAGTGGTAATGGAGCTGTATGTCCCTGACAACAATAGCCTGTCTGAGAAATCTCACTCAGGGATAAAAATGGCATAATTATGGAGGAAAAACATACACTGGCTTGCACTAGCCGCAGTTTGTCAGGCTGGGCGGTTAAACCAGTACAGTCTGCATCAGTGAGACATGGCCTTAATACCACGTTGCACTGCATTAATGTTTTTATAGCATCTGAAATCTTCAGTGCTGAAATTGAAATCCAGAAATATGGGGCATGATGAAAGAGTGGTTACATTTGAGACTGTTCTCCTTAGACAGCCTTTAAGAATCCTTTTTCCACAGGAAGAAAAGAGATTCCTGTACTAAGTGCGGAGCTGCTGAGCACGCTACGCAGTGTATGTTCTGTCAAAAAAAAAAATGTGGAGAATGCTGAATTTTAATGTTACCATCTATATTCTTTTCTTTCTATACCATTCTTTTTGATCCTTTATGTCCACACTCTGCAGAATTTCTCTACCAGGAACTCTAATTTTAGAATCAGAGATCCTTATTCCTGAGGATATTGTGGTTTAACCCTGCAGGTGGCTGAGCACCACACAGTCGTTTGCTCACTCCCCCCACTTCCCAGTGGGATGGGGGAGAGAATCAGGGGAAAAACAAGTCAAACTCATGGGTTGTGATTAAACTATTTAATAAGAAAGAGAAAAGGAAAAGGATAATAGTTATGACCATATATATATATATATATTTATGAATGTATATAGCAAGTGATGCTCAAGCAATTGCTCACCACCCCCCAACCAATACCTAGCTAGCCCCTGAGCAGCAGAAGAGGTCGTGATGAACTCCCACCCCCCTTCAAAACTCCATCCGCCTGATATCATATGGTGTGGAATATCCTTTTGGCCAGTTTAAGTCAGCTGTCCTAATTCTGTTCCCTCCCAGCTCCTTGGACCCTTCACTGAGAATGGCCTTGGCTCTGTACAACTTTGTTTAGAGGCATCTATAAACACTGGTGTGTTGTAAACATTGTTTTTCTCCTAGAACCAAAACATTGCACCATATCAAACACTCTGAAGAAAACAATTCCATCCCAGCTGAAAATAAGACAATGTAGAATACATTGGAGTGAAGACGGTATAGATTTGTCAATAGTTATCGGAAATAACAACCAGATATCTTTAGAAATTGACAACTTTGGCATGTCTAGTCCAATATACCCCATCTCAGTCACAGATATAGCCACCAGTAAAGTTTTCTTTCAGAGCTCAGAAGTTGTGTGCTGCTTTGCTGTCTATTGTAGAAGGGTGAAAGTCTGAGTATTGTGAGTTTTAAGCGTTGTTTAGGGATTAATAGATTTATTCCCAAAAGTCTTACTCCTTTGCTTTCCAGGTTCTAGGTGAATGGTGTTTGCCATGCCACTTCTGTAATGCTCTGTAATGTTTACAAGGCATTATTTTTTATTCCCTACTATCCCCTAACTGTCTTTATCTAATCAGGTTCTCATGCTGGCATTCATGCTTCAACACCTGAATTTTGCCAGCAGGAACTTGATTCCAGTACCTACACAGGCATTTTATCTACTTAGTATTTACCAGCCTCTCCCAGCAAGCCACTAAAATATCAATTTTAGTTCAGCTTTAATTTCATCTGTTACTGACAGTCAGTATATCTGCCCAAAGAGAAAGGCTAGAACCTAGCCCAGGAGCAATGGACAGAGTGGAATTTCCCAGTGTATCAAGTTCTACCTAGCTGGTATTACAGGGAAATAACCTGGGTCATCTTATTCATAAACCTGTCAAGTTTTCTTTTAAAATATTTTAGATGCAGTCTCCATTTCATGACTGTTTTAAAACAGCCAAAAGCTTTACTAACCTAGTGGTTATAAACCTCCTATCAATCTACATTTATTCACAGTCAATATATACTCATTTGTTCCTATACCAGTATTGTTTTTTAGCATAAGTGTCTTCCGCTGTTCCAGGTGTTTTACCCGATATGCATTCACAGGGAATAACCACAACTTCTCTCCACCTTTGAATTTATAAGCTGAGCAAGCTTTTTCTCTAAAACACTTTTCATTACTCTCATCACTTCTCTGCACCTGTTCCAGTCTGAATGCTCTCTTCTAGTCATGGATGCTTAGAAGCTCATACAATACTCCAGATAAGTATTGACAGCCACACACACCTGCAAAAGCATGTCTCATTTTCACTAAAATCACCTCAGCTGACACATCTAAGTACTGCATTTCACAAAGCTTCTCATGAGGATTTACAGTCCAACTCTGATCTACCAATAAACACAAGCAGCAGTTTATCCTCTCCATCATTCCCACTTGGCACTTCTACAACACATTTCTTCAAGTAACAGTCTCATTCCTAGAATTTTAGCCATCTGAATGTTAGTAGTCAGACTTTAAAGTAACTAAGACTGTTTAGGCAGAAAAATCCCACTTCGTGATTCATCCTATGTGACATGTTCATCCTATTCATCTCCAGTGACTCTCTATAGTACTAATGTGATGTTTAAAACCAAAGGTCATGCTGTTTCTGGGACATGTGTGGGCCATATTCCCATGTAAATATCCATCCTTTGCCTAGGATGACCATGAATGATGGTGGAGCTATTTGTCTGTCT
Organism: Pavo muticus; assembly: GCA_016647715.1. Classification (NCBI taxonomy): domain Eukaryota; kingdom Metazoa; phylum Chordata; class Aves; order Galliformes; family Phasianidae; genus Pavo; species Pavo muticus. Next base: position 593,778 of record JACDJE010000186.1, on the reverse strand, counting down.
CATGCTGTTCCTCCAAGTTCCATTTCTGTCCACTGTCTCCACAGTTCTTTCTGAGCTTACATCATCCTCAGCCAACCCAAACAAGTGGAAACCAAATCTCCCACTCTGTCAGTCAGGCTCATCCGCTCTAAGTAAACACTAACCTTCTTGGCCTTGAATCACCCTACACCGTGTTCTCACAGAAACTATATAAATAAGTTAGTCCAAATGTTAAACTGGACTAGAGAAGGATGAACTGGAAGATGGCAGCAATAGGACTTGAAAGGGATACTGGGAAAAAGATGGGGAATAATTAAGTACAGTCACCACTTGTTTTTCTGGTACTGGAACAAATGTATGGACTGACCCAGATGGCTTTGAAGTGTGATAAACTACTCTGGGGAATCCCTGAAAGCACGGACTTGGGGATGGGTCTTCAGTGATGCCACATACACCCACACATAATCTACCCCTGTATTCAGACTTCTACTGCTTGCGCATATCTCGGTATAAGAAAGCTGCCAATGGTAAGAGCCACATTCTACTTTAAAATTTTCATTCATATGGTGATGCTTAGTTGTGAGGGTTGCTCCGAAAGTAATGCCTCCAATTTTATTGTGTTTGCCCCATTACATCAGTGGCAAATGTTGGTGGTATAGCAGTAGGTATTGAACCTTCCCACGAAATATTTTGTTACATTTTGTTGCCATGTGACGGATGGCAGCAGAGGGGCAGTCTGACACAATGGCATCTGATGTAGAAGTGCGGATGAAATGAAAGGGTGGAACTGAATTCCTTCATGCAGAAAAAAACAGCATCCATTGACATTCACTGATGTTTGCTGAAAATTTATAGGGACCAAAGACTGGATGTGAGCACAGTGAGGTGGTGGGTGGTACATTTCAGCAGTGGCGCCAGTGATGTGAAAGACAAGACACATTTCAGAAGGGCATGCACAGCTGTCACACCATAAAATGAAGAGTGTCTCTATCAGCTCATCCATATGAATTGGTGGATTATGAGCAGGGAACTGTGTACAGAGCTGAATATCAGTTTCAGTGCATTGGAAAAGATGATGATAACATTGGAATATCATAAAGTCCCATGAATGCTCACACAGGAATGGAAAGAACACTGTATGCAAGTTTGTCAGGACCTATTGAATCAATGTAAGGCTGAAGGTGACAGTTTCCTGGATCGCATCATTACCAGTGATAAGACATGATGTCACCACTACAAGCTGGAGTCAGAACAGCAGTCCACAGAGTGGTAGTGGCATGTGAATTGTTCATCAAAGAAAAAGTTCAAGACTCAGCCCTCAGCAGGTAAAGTGATGTGCACTGTGTTTTGGGATAGGGAAGGGGTGATCTCTCTGGATTTCCTGGAACCTGGACAAACCATCAACTCTGACCTTTACATCATAATGCTGACTAATCTGAAGGCTCAAAGTTCCAGAGTCAGGCCAGAGAAGAAGACAACCTTTCTTTTGCAACATGACAGTACTAGGTTCCATGTGAATATGAAGACCATCAAGTACATTGCCAGTCTTGGCTGGACTATCCTACCACACACACTGTGTAGTCCAGATTTGGCACCTTCTGACTACTGTCTGTTCTGTCTGACGAAAGATGGGCTGCATGGGCAGCATTCTCCTAGCAATTATGCCATCATAGCAGTTGTGAAACACTGGGTCACCTCCGCTGGTACAGATTTTTACAAACACAGCGGGCAGGCTCTTGTTCATTGCCAGAGAAAATGCATAGCTAATGATTGTGACTATGTTGAGAAACAGTGTTTTGTAGCTGAGAATTTACTCTATCAAATAGTATTATTGTGCTCTTTGTAGCCACTGTAGTTTCCACGGAAATAAATAGGAGGTGTTACTTTCAGAGGAGCTACATACTTTACAATCAAAATGTGCTAAAGATGTTCTAGAAAAAAACAATACTTTCCTATCATAATAAACCCTGACTCTTTATACTAGAGAAACATTTTTGAAAGTATTTTGTCTCAATGACTGTAAAATGAGGGCATTAGATTTTATTTTTTTTACAAAATAATAGAAGCCCACAAAACTGGGATAGCTCTGTAATTTTTGTTCTGTCGTGGTCCATGCATCCACCTGGCACAATTATATCATAAATGCTATGATGAGCATTTTGATTCTTGCATCTATTTAATTTTGGCAAGTCCTTGATTGCAGCCTTTTGTATGGAAGCAGCTCCTAGTGCCTAAAAACTGCAGCTAGGAATCGTGATAGACAGTAATTCTAACTGATTTTGAGCTGAGAACAATAACTGTAATGAAGATTTGCATTTTTAAAAGCTTGCAATTAACACCAGTATTAGCTTCTTCCTCCATCTAAAAAGCCAAGTTGAACTACCTTTTGCTGAACTTTTGTTGAGTTTTGTATTTCTTTTGCTTAGTTGACAAGTATAAAGCATGCAGGTCAGGTGCTGTCCAGGTGCAACTTTGAATATTTCTCATACAAATGGTTAGCCCATGAGAGTGAAGCAGGACAAATCAGTAGAGGGGCCAGGAATCTATAGATTATAAACAGTTTATTCCAGGGCCACATCTGAGGCATTCACAATAGATAACCTGAGCCTTACTCTATTTTGTAAGGCAAAATTACATTCTCATAAGGTAAGAGGAATTTCTCTTCCATAGATTGTTCACGTGTTATATTTTGCATGACTGTTTAACTAAAGTGTTCAGTACCGTAAGTGGAAGTGGTTTACTTGTCCTTTATGCTCCTCCAATCTTTAGATGTAGAAAATCAATGAGACATACATCTTAATCCAGTTATTACTTTTCTAAACATTGCCAAATATGAAATAGAATAATACTATCATAGACAGAGTACTGAAGCACGTCATTTTGAACAGCTTTAAAGTCATCTGTTCCTCAGGAAGGCTGAATCCCTATTCCTTGCAATGCTCCTTCTGACAGTGCTTCTTTAACTGAAATCTTTAGCTCATTTACCCAGTTCACTAACTGCTAGTAGTCATATAGAAGAACAATTTACCTGAGTTTTCTCTGGGTCAAATCCTGAGGTTTCTAATTAAGGTTTATTTGGTTCTTCATCAGACAAAATGATACAGAGTTTCCCATGAGTCTTCAGTGGTCTTTGTCTTCAGAAAACCCCAAGTTTAGGCCATTTAGTAGGATGCAGAGCAGATAATGTGAAGAGCTCACCAAATGTTATGCTGTTAAGAAGCAAAGCTAAGAATGAACCTCTGAGAAGCCCATGAGGGATGGAGGTCAAAGCCTCTCCTTGTTTTGTTAATGACACATAGCCCCTGGTACATGGAAATCTTGATTCTCTGAGGTAAAGTCCTTTACCAGTCCATAAGCAAAAGAAAGTATTAATACTTAACCATTCACCTAATGCCTTTTCTCACTCTTGTGGATGACCCAGTACAGTATTCACAACAAAAATAATCTGACCATGCATTCATCCTGTCCTGAATCTTTGGGGATTCCTAAAACAGCATTAAAATAGTCTACTGTGGTCTACAATATTAGGTTAAAAGTCTTGCCACACCACCCTAAAAGTGCCCGACCATAGATACAATGTCTTTATGATATTACACCAGGCAGCTATTTTGACAGCTATTGCAAAGTTCCTAAATCGAAGGATACCACGCAGCAATCTTCTACATCTGGATGAACATTGCTAATTTAAAATAAGAGTTAGTAATTTATACTGGGCTTTGCTACTGTAGGTGTTTACTTGAATTATGCCTGTGGTTTCCATGGCAAAATTACTGTATTCACTGTTTTAATGCACTAGTACACTACTTTTCCGAGCACCTTGTATTTAAATGACAGTTTGCCATTAGTTTTAGCTGCCTATAAGAAGATCTCAGGTGTGGGGNTAATAAATGAATACTGAAAATGTTAAAACATTCATTTCCACAGTCCTTCGGGGTGTTTTGTTGTTTCTGTTTCTTCCTACAGAAATACACAGTTCTGTTGTTAAAATGCATGGCCGTGATTAAAAGTGTGACAAACATAAATTGAAAAAAAAACAGAGTCCCTGAGAATTTAGAATTACATCAAGTTTATTCTACTGCATCGTTCTGCAGCCTAACAAAAAGGATAAAAAACAGAAAGAAGCTCCCCGCTGAAATTCTAAAAGGAGGATCTAAAAGCAAACAAGCTAAAGGCAAAAAATAAGATTAGACCTGATACTGAATTACTTCTAAGAATTTCAGAAAAATAGAATGAAATAAAGGCAATACTACTTAATCCTGAGGAAAACCACATGGCTGAAACAATCTGTATCTTTTTTATTATATATCTTACATGTGTTCTTCCTTGCTATAAATATTTAGAGCCATTCACCTCTTTCAAATATGCTTTTTATTATTATTATTACAACCAAAAACTCAATTTTCCGTAGGAAAGTCAGTGGTAATCAATGGTTTAAAAGCCTAAAGATGCAAAGTGGTTAAAAAAGATGGAGCCTCTCTCATCTTCCACTGTCAGAGGACTGTGATCCTAGGAGGGAGAGTCAAAAAGAATGATATGCTCTTAGAAGGACCCTCCACTAGTCTGCCAGCCCAGACTAAACTGCAATCTTTTTTTCAAAATGCATGTAAAATACATAGACACCAAACAATATTTTTTGTTGGCAGTAGAGGTTCTGCCTCAACCTCACAGGCACATGGAAAACAAAGGCTAATTAAATCGGAGCAAACTCATGGCCAAAACAGGTTCGTCTGCACAGCGTTTTTCCACAAGACTTTTCCACTTCAGCTTGAAGAGACACCAGGGGTAGGCCACGAGAGAAAAATAAAAGCATGAATGAAGGATCTGCAGCCAGACCATCTCTCACTGACATTACCAGTACTCATCTTAACAATTGAGGTTAGGGACATCCCTGTGCTGCGGTCCAGAAAGAACGAGGAAAACTATTCAACTCTGCAAAAATCTCACATATTCCTGTCTTGTGCCACATCTGATCTATGACAACAAACTGAGCTACTTCAGACTGTTTATTTCCTTCTCCTTCCTGGGTATGAGTACCTACATCTGCTACAAAGGCGGTAGATATTTAAAACACCAATTTCATGGCCGAACAGATGAAATAAACGTAACTACTTGACTTCAGACCTAACAAGTGAGTCAGCAGTCAGAGCCTATTTCCCCCTCTGAAGTCAGAAAACAAATTAAGATGACAGTGCCTCTAACAGTGACACCATCGTTGGGAGAGGAGTTATTTCAGTCTCCACAGCAGTGGTATAGGAGAAGCACAAAAAAGAGAAAGGGATGCTTAACTTTCTCTCGTACCTGCTCCTAATACATTGTTTTGTGCACTCTCCCTCAAATTTGGTGTTTTTGTGATTATCATTATGTGTGGTTTTCAAAGGCTTGCAACTGAATATCCCCTCAATATGTTTTATTTTTTTTACCTTAGGGACCTACTGACACCTAGGGTTTACAGCAGTTTTAATCTTGTATTAAGTGGGGAAAACTCCTTCAAATATTTTGGAACTTCTAAATAAAACAGGGATGAATTCAAGCCATTTGCCAAAATGTTCAAAACTGGCCTTTCTTAGTGTCTGGTAGTCTTCAGATGCCTGAAATGTGAGCCCTGGAGGACAACACAGAATGTGGTTCTACCTCTGAAAAAATCTCTCCAAAGTACATTCCTTGCTTTTAGAGTGGAGGTGGAAAAGGTTCTGCTAAATCTTTGAAGAGTTTACTGTCTATTGGAAAAAATACAGTTTCTGGGACAGCAGTTGAAAGACACTGTTAATGTGGATACAAGAATACTCGAGGGAATTTGCAGAAAAGCAGGGCTTTCTGCTGAGAGGCCTGAAGCATAGAATGGTATTAAAAATGCATGAGTCTGAGAAACAAAAGAGACAAAGTAGAAAAGAAGATGCAGAAAGATATGGAACCATGAAAAGGGTGAAGAATAAAATGAGTTCAATGAAGTAAGCCAGGACAGAGTTCTGCTGAGCCATGGAGCTGAATCTGGATACGAAGCAGAAAGAAGTAAAGGTGAAGAAATGGCAAGAGAGATTGGAGGAGCCTGGCCTGGCTGATGAGTGATGAGAGGTGGTGAGAGTACTACAAGAACAGGACTGCAATTTCTGGCAGTGGCAATAGGCAGAAAATGCTGAATTGCAAATACACAGCTCATGAAGGCACACAGTTTGATAAGAAGCTGATGACAGTGAGGATTACAGAAATTTCTTGTATGTCAGGTGGGAAGTTATTAAGAGAAAAAGGAGTTGGGTGTGAAAAAGTGAAGCAAAGTTTTGGACACACCGCATGCAGTGAGGAGATATGTGAAAATAAAGGCGACTGGGCAGGATAGAGGACTGAGGAAATAGACGTACACGAGGTGGGTGAGCACCTCAGATCTGCTTGATATATTGTAGGGACAGCAAGTGACCTGCTTCTTCTGCCAAGTGCCATCTTGAGTCTGCTTGTAAGGGGTAAAGAATACCTTAGAAGAAAGACAAGAGTGAAGTTAAGAGAACCAGAACTGTACTCAGAAGACAAAATGGAAGAAATTTATAGAGGATTGAGAAGACTGAGAAAAGGCAGTCAGAGCTGGCTGGTAGGAAATTAGTGACAGATTTCCTGCTTGTCTCCAAGGAAAAATAAACCCAGTGTGGAATGTAACCCTTTAAACAAGAGCACTGGTGTGTCACTAATATAAAAGAGGTTTCTGTGGACTGAAGTAGGCAAATTTTGTAATAGAGATGAGTAGTTCTTTAAGGACCTCATAAAGGATCTCTTTGTCTTGAGAAACTATTAAAACAACAACAAAGTAATCTGCTGCAGTGACATCAATAATTAAAGAATCCTCGCAACAGACTAATTCAGCACTCTCTGGAGATGGACATCTTATTGCAATTTACACTCTCTTAAGCAACGTCATTAGTAGTGGTTCTAGAAAGCACAAAGGAATGAGACACTGAAATACTGCAGGAACACTGTCAGCACTGATCAAAGCCCTCATCATAGCTTTTGTTCAACTAGGGCAAGCAGCTCGTTTGTGCACAGCATAGAGGCATTCATTCGGCTAAAGCAGGCAAAATAATGTCATCCCTTCCTGAAAATTGTGATTTTTAAAATAGCTTCTTTGAAGCCAGACAAAGTTTCATTTTTGCTACAAGTGAATCAGTAGGGGAGGAATACGATCCCGAAAACACGCTTAATCCCTTCTACTGTCTGTGATGATTTAATACCAAAGATGCTATTAACTCGTAGGCTGAAAATTTGCTTCTTACTGCAAACATTTAACTGAAGTTACCGGAAATTTTATCCGGTTGTAATTGATTTAATGTGACACTGAATGGTTGTTTGTTTCATTAACCTTTTATCAAGTGGCTCTAAAAAAGAAAATACTGGCACATCTCCACAACTGCTTAGAGAATCTCTGCAGTTTATCACTGTTAACAAATCAGAGTTTCCAATTTCCTGTGATTCACTAAATACTGACACAAAAATCCTCATACAGAATTACAGAGCTATTCATTTTCAAGGCATGACTGCTTCTTACAAGCTCTTTGAAATAATTCTGTGCCTTTTCCTCTTTCCTGTTTATCACACCTATTCTCAGACTCCTCTTTCTGTTTCCTCCCACATCTTGCTTTACCTTCCTTTTCATTAACTGGAGAATGACCACTAAACCAAAAGTATTCCACAACCTCCTCTTCTCCATCTGAAGTATTTTGTGTGATCCAGCAGTATGTCAAGTCCATATCACTTACTACACTAAGTACACTTTAGCCCAGAAACTTTTATAGCTCCAACAGCAAAGACTTTATAGTTTCTGACTAATCATTGTTGTACACAACAATGAAACTCCAAATAAGGGACCACATCTGAACACACAGCCATTGCTTGCTCTGCAGTACTGTATAAATATGGCTCAACTTGCTATTCCTTTTGGCAAGGTGATTACTCTGGAGCAAGACTTTCCTCCATCTAAAAGGACAAAGCAAGTCAGTACAACGAGGGCAAAGTGTGGTACCCACAAGGGTGACAGGGCCATTTCAGCTAACGTGTTTTTCTTCACTCCTTTCAGATACTGAGCTGGCTTTCATCATGTTTGTGCCTCTCCTTCATTAAGCTCTGTCTTAGAGTGATGAAAATCAGCACTTGCTGTGAGACTGCATTACCACAAGGTCCTTAGAAGAGTTCTGGGGATCTAAAATATCCATATTCCAAGTAGGCACCTGTCCTTTAGACCTGTACATTAGTCATGGGGCACATAATCCTGTTGGAAGGAAGGGTGCAAGTATGGTTTGGAGTTTGTCAATTCCCAGTTCATAGTAAGTGGTGAAAAAAAACCACTTCCAGGTAAGCCAAATATCAGTGAAGTTCCTTATTCACAGAATCAAAGAATCATAGAATTATTAAGGTTGGAAAAGACCTCTAAGATCATCTAGTCCAGCTGTCAACTCATCACCACCATGCCCACTAACCATGTCCCTCAGTGCCACATTAGAAGTCATATATTAACAATACTGGGAGTAAATCAAATAACAATATGAAAGTAAAGTCTCACATCTGAATGCCAGGGCTCACAAGATGAGCTCTCAGCTGCAGTGGGACAGGAGATACCATACAAGGAGATGGGGAAAACTACACACTGCTTGATGTACACCATGTGCAATAACAACCCCTTGTGATTTACTTTTGTTGATGCTACAGGTTTTACTGATCACTGGAGAAAATGTATAGACATGGTGGTTGGCCATAAACCTGGGTGACCCTAAGAAAGGCACTTCTTGGTTCTCTATGGGAGGAAAGATAAAGCACAAATGTGAGATGCTGGTGAAAGAGCGAGTGAGCCGTCTTGAAAAAATACGTGGACATTTTACCATTTCAAAGCATCAGGGGTAGCAAAATGTATATGTAGGTCTGATCACTACAGCAGGTATTCCAGAAAAGACTGGAAAACCATTGGGAATGAGAATCAAGTGTTCTTCAGCGTGATAAAAGATAGCCATTAGCTCAGTCAGGAGAATCCTTTTGTGTATGATTAAGGGGCAGGAAAGAGGAGGTAAAGTTTCTAGATTTAGAAATTATTCCTGGCTAAGAGACACTGGGTAATCTACAGTGAAGAATTAGATTGTTAGAGTGTATGATTGGGTGAGGAGCTTTTGGAGAGCACCAGTGGTGGGGAATGATATTAATACAGTTTAATTGAGAGAGGCCAATAAAGAAATGGTGGTCTTAACATTAGAACACCAAAAAGCTGGATAAACTGTTCTTTTCTTGTCAGTGGAGTCTTCAAGTCAGACCTTATCTGATGACAATAACAGGAGGGTGTGTGATCCTTAAGCTCTTAGGTCTGGGGAGGAGATAGGGTATGCACAAAGCTACGGCCTCCTCTGGACCTGGTGTGTTTTATAGCTGTGACTTGCAGGGCTGACAAGTTTGTTATTGCTGTACTCCTCTCCTATAAATAGAACACAGTCACATATTCTCTTTCCATCAACTTTGTATCTAGCCAGCCTGTGTAATGTGTAACCCAACAGAACCCTGACACTCAGAGACTGATCCTTGTTTATACTGCATTGTTTCCTTTTTGTCTCAGAATGCTACAATCTGAAATTAAGGTATGATTCTCAACAATCCACCATAACAGGGTGACAACTTGTATCCAGTATTTGATAGTAGCTTTCCATTAAGATATCAAAGCTCAGCAAAAGGTTTCTCAAACTGCAGTGAACGGGATAAGTGCTGTCACTATGACAAATCTGAGCTATCCAGATGTAGAGAAGCACTAAAACGGGAACATATGTTAGAGACAGGTAATGAGACAGTATTTTATTGAATTCCACATTTCCACTCAGGATGTGGAAACCACAGGCACAATATTTCCTGCTAGTATTGTAACCACAGATAAGACGCAGATCAGTAATACCACAGAGTCTTATCCATTACGATTTACTCTTGCAATACCAGTGCAATTTTATATAAACATACATATATACATAAATGTACAGAAAAGTCAGAGTCGTAAGTGGTGAGTCAGACACCACATTTCATATACATTGGATTTTAAAGTATTCTTATGGTCATTATTGCATCTTCTACTATGTTTGCAGGATCGGAACTTCAAAGAAGAGCCTGCCAGAGGAAATTGTAGGAAATGTTTGCATTCCAGTACAATTCCATCATCCAGGGGCCTGTAACAGTGAAAGCACCCTTCAGCAGATGTTGTTTGCAAGGCCAGGTTGAGTCTTCATCCACAATAGCCCTTCACTTCAGTTTTTCCCTTTTTAATTATTGGTTACAGCTCTGTAACCCTGGTTCATACAGCCAGTTCCATACGTCTGGGGCAGACGGCACAACTTGTGGTGCCTCCGCTACAACAACTCACACCAGCTGGGAACTTCTTTCAGCACTTTGTCTCTCTCTCTGGTGTTCGTCAGCTTTCCAAACATCAATGAAACCATGCTTTCAATATCCCAATGAGGTTAAGGAGACATTCTTTATATTTGTATCCAAAGCACAGAGCAACCAGTTCTAATTACCACTAAGGCTTCCTTATTCTATTCTGGCAGGATGTATTTACACTTCCCCAATCAAGGCCTCTTCACGCTTTTGAAAACATCATTAAGGAAGACTAAGCGTGCTTAGCTGAATCTCATCTATATTAAGTGACTTACCAAATTACACAGTCGTCCTTTGTGATCTGCTAGAAACTGAATTCAGGTGTCCCAAGAGAAAGAGACTTTTCAACCGCTAGCTAAACGAACCAGTTCTATTGATTTTTTTTTAATTTATTTTTTATTTTAACTCCTTGGAGGTTTTTCTCCATGTAATTTTGAGCACTAACTTCCATGTATTTTCTTGTTCACCAAATGCAAATTATATATATCAGTACTATGGTCATAATCCTTGAAAACAAATTTCAATTTGCACCATTCGAGTGCGTTTACTTTTTCATATTCTGTTCACTTTAATCAGAAGATACTACACTATAATTCATACCTAATACACTACTACACCTCCTACATGAGTGTAGAATTTGTTTTTTGTTACCGTTTTCCCCCTTTCATTTGTATTTTAAAAATGCAAGTTCTAGATCCCAAATATTATTCTTCTAGTATTACTAGAACCCTAATACTAAACCCTGTTTTATACTTATTAATTTGTTTTTGGGAGTATTGCCATGGTGATTAATTGACTTTGTTATGATTTTTGCCTTGAATGCTATTTGAAAGCTAGGCACAGCATTAGATAACACCAGCCGTCAGCAAGCTTCCCTAATTTCTACTGCTCACGCAACAAGGTGACTTCTGTGGGGGAAAGGCTGCCAAGCCCTATTAAACTAACATCTCTCCTTTCAATGTGGTGACATTTTAGTTAGATTTGTTAGAAGTGATATTAAACAAAACAAAACAAAACAAAACAAAACAAAACGGTGTACACCTTGGGAAGCTCACCTAATTCATACAATGACAGGTTAACAAGATTTTACATAACATTCCCATTTCTGTTCCATATGCTACCCTTTCCTAATGAACCTGGTCACTTTTTCTGGTGCAATGGATGTGCATCATCTGTCTGGATGTAAAATGATGGCAACCACTTTTGCAAAGGTGAAATCAGTTCCCTTTAGACTGGCGACAGCGTTATTAGCGATGACTGGATACAAGTAGTGATGGCTGTAGAAGAAAAGATTTGCTGCTATGGGTGAAACAATGATTTTACTTTGGTCTGAGACAAAAGGAGTGGGAAACAGGAGCTGCTGTCTTGAGGCAGAATAGCTTCAGCATCATAACTCTCACTCAGTGGACAATCCAGCTCTTGAGCTTAGCAGGATCTGAAGGTCAGAATGCTCCACAGCTCTCAGAGATTAACTGGTGTGTTTGTCTTCCTCATGAAGAAAATTTCCAGATGATTTCCTTGCCCTGACGTTTGTTCTTGCAAGGTAGCTCCTATTAAAATCCTAATGCAGATTTTGCCTTATAAAATTTAAAAATGTGATGTCACAATACTGAACAAGGGAACAGCATACTTCTGCCTACCCTGTGCACTCCTGTGCCTGAGAGAAGGTCAGATTCCTACTGTCTGCAGCCCTCTTATGTGCTAATACGTAAGATCTCTGTCCTTGTTTTTCTAGATTCACAGATTGCATAAAGGGAAAGATAAAAGACAAGCAGCATATAAAATTTAGAGGCATTAGCAGAAATGCGACACTGACTCTCCTCAAAAAAAGGGTTTCTAATTCAAACAAGTGATTCAGAACAAGTACCTACCTATGACAAGAAAGAACTAGACAAATTTGAAAGGAAGAGATCGTGGGAATTTTTATTTAGAGGAAGGAAGTCTCATCATCTAAAGAAGGATTGCTTGAACTGTGTTGAGATGAAAGCTTTGGTAATATATTTTCCTACTGTCGTTGCCACCTTTCAGCTAACTGGGCTCTATTCCCTACTGGCAAGTCTCAGGTGTACGCACTGACTGTGTAATTGACATAAATTAATGAGTTTTTATGGTGTAACGTGACTTATGCCTGTGAAAGAATAGAAAATGATATCTCCGGAAGGATGCAAGGAAACCTTTACTCTTCATGGACTTTTACACGAACTCAAATATAGAAGTCCTGATTTATGTGTCAGAGGTCACATTAGACTGCTGTGAACATTAGCTTCCTATTCAATGTTCCAGCCACCAGTATGAGTCTGAAGTGACTTGGTGCTAGTGAAACTATCAGAAACAATCATTCCTTGCTTTTGAGCTAAGCACAAAGGCTGCCAAGAACTACTGCATTATCTGTTTTCTGTTACCTTGCTCTACATTTCATATAAATAACTGGTCAGAGTTCTAAAAATGTCCTGTGTTTTTGAGAGAAGCAGTCTTGAATTCTCTCTGACTTTTAACTCGAACTTTGATAGAGTTGTGTTGCGTTGCTTACTTTTTGGTGGTTTGTTGTTTCTGTTTTCTTTTTCCCCCGTTTCTGTAGTTGTTTGGGGTTTTTTTTGTTTGTTTGTTGAGGAGGGCAGAGAGAGCAAAAAGAATCCGAGGTAGTTTTTACCAAGCTCAGCTCCTCGGTCCAACTCACCACGTGGCAGCACAAGCAATTGCACTACTTCAAAAGACAGGGTGATGCAAGCAAGCAGGCAGTGAGCAAGGGGAGGGAGGGCACGGCTGCTCCTCTTGGCAGAAGCAATGGCTTCAAGGGATCATTCAACTGTGACCTTTTATTTCAGACATGGAAGTCTCCCAGTTAAAGTCTGATTCACCATGAGCAAGAGCCTGCCTGTGACTTTGTACCTCTTTGTAGACTGATATTAATGCTTACATGAATGTAAAATGGGATTAAAAAAATGCCACTGGGCAGAAACGTAAGCAGCCTATGTTCACCACAGTGACGTGTGCATGTGCGTGCATTTGTGTATACACAAACACACACACTTTTAATTACCAGCACTCTCGCCATTCCCCCCTCCCATATAAATAAGTTAATTTTTTTTAAAAGCAATTAATATTGAAAGAATGTTAACAGTTACCAAAGATGGAAGAAAGCACCTGATCTGTAAAAACCTATAAATGCTTTGGGACAGTGGGGGCTGTTGAGAATGAAGTCTCAGACACCGCTCTGAAAAACCTGCCTTCTGGAATTAGAGGTGTGACACCATACCCATCTTCAGCTGCTTGTCTCATGTTTCAGGGATTCTACCGTGTCAGCCAAAGCATCTGATGTTGCGGAAGGATGGGTGTTTATTACAGTGCTTAACATTTTAAGAGAAGTGTGTAAGAGTGCATACATTTCTGGACTTCGGTATATTATTGGAACAGGCTGCCCAGGGAGGTAGTGGAGTCACCATTCCTGGAGGCACTGAAGAAACGTGGAGAGGTGGCACTGAGGAACGTAGGTTAGTGGACATAGTGGTGACAGGTTAGTAGTTGGACTAGATGATCCTAGAGGCCAAGTGAGTACCTAACGAGGTTTAACAAAGCCAACTGCAAGATGTTGCACTTGGGTTGAAGGAATCCCAGATACAAATACAGACTGGGACATTCACTCATTGAGAGTAGCCCTGCAGAGAAGGACTTGTGGGTCCTGATGGACAAAAAGCTGGACATGAGTCTCCCTCTATTCCGCTCCCATCATGCTCCACCTGGAGTACCACATCCAGGTCTGAGGCCCTAAATACAAGAAAGATGTCGAGCTTTTGGAGTGGATCCAGAGGAGGACCATGAAGATGATCAGAGGGCTAGAGCATTGCTTCTGTGAAGATAGGCCGAGGGAGCTGAACTTGTTCAGCTTGGAGAAGAGAAGGCTCCAAGGAGACCTCATCAAGGCTTTCCAGTACTTGAAGGGAGCTTACAAGCAGGAGGGTGACCGACTTTTTACACAGTTTGATAAAGATAGAACAAGAGGGAATAGCTTTAAACTAATAGAGGGGAGATTTAGGTTAGATGTTAGGAGGAAATTCTTAACTCATAGGTTGGTGAGGCACTGGCACAGCTGCCCAGAGAAGCTGTGATACTCCATCCCTGCAGACGCTCAAGGTCAGGTTCGTTGGGGCCCTGGGCAGCCTGAGCTGGTGGGGGGCAGCCCTGCCCATGGCAGGGGTTGGGGCTGGGTGGGCTTCAAGGTCTTCTCCAACCTAAGCCATTCTGTGATTCTACCTTAATGGTAGAACCTTAGTGATTCTATATGTTGAAGTCAGCTGTTTGTGTACTAGCTAAGAGCTGAGCATAAAAAGAGAGTGAAATAAGTGCTCCTCTCAGAACCCGTGGGGCGTTTGACAGCTCCATCTCCTGTCCCTCAGCCTGCACAGGTATGACTTTCCTGCTCAGGGCAGCTCTTACTCACGAAGCCCAACCACCACTTAAGCAGCACTGCTTTAAAAACAAAGTCCTGCATCTTAATGTTGCTTTTCCCTCTTTGCCTAATGAGGCTACACACAGAACCACGTCTCCCTCCCTTTCCTCCCTCGCCTCTAGCTACTCCTCAGCTTACACAAACAAACTTTCAGTTTCCCCCGCTTCCAATTCATTTTCCTGAACAGTGCCAGCCCTCGGCTGGGCTTTCCGACAGCCCTGTAACTCACGGCTTGGTTTAACTGCACTAAGCAACGGTACCAGAGAAGGCAAAACCCGCTCAGGTGCTGCTACAAGGACGGTTACACAGCGCTGAGCAAAGCCGAGCAGTGAGGTGCAGACGGCCCTCCCGGTCCCTCGGCTGCCCGACGGGACCCCCGAGACCTCCCGCCCTCCTCAGAGCCCAGCAGCTGCGAGCACCAACTCTCCCGCCCCGCAGCCGCGCGCAGGCGCCGTTGAGCGGGCAGGTAAGGGCTGGGCGCCATGTTGTGAGCGGAAGCCGTGCCCGAGCGGCGGGCCGGTGGGAGGGCGGAAGCGGGGCCCCGCCTGGCAGCGGGAAGGGGGTGGGAGGAGGGACGGCGGCAGCGGGCAGCAGTCGCCGCTGGAGGTGCCGCCGTCTTTATTCAGCCGGTCAGGCTGTCCCGCGATCCCCCGAGGGCCCGTCGTCTGCCTCGCCGCTCCCGCCCCGCCGCCGGGGGAGCGAAAAAGCGGAGCGCGGAGTTGCGGGAGCCGGGCGGGGAAGATGCCCCTGGCGCAGCTGGCGGACCCTTGGCAGAAGATGGCTGTGGAGAGCGCGGCCGAGAGCAGCACGGAGGTACGGGCCGGGGGGGAGGCGGCAGGGAGGTCGAGCTTCGAGCCTGCGGGTCCCCGTGGGGTGGGGTGAGTTGAGGACGGTCGGGGTGAGGGGTGTTGGAGGAGAGTTGTGTAAGACGAAGGCGGACGGGACCCCGCAGCCGCTGCTGCCGTCGCTCTCAGTTTTCTCCCCGAGAGTGCTCGGAGCGGGCAGCGGAACCTGCGGCAGCAGCGTGTCCCCGCAGGGCCCTCTCTCTCGCCCTCGCTCCCTCTGGGGCGGCCCCTGCGCGCCGCTTCCTGCCAGGGCACTGACTCACGGCCGCAGCCGGCCGGGCTCCCCCGCGCCGGGGCTCGGGGCGTGTAGCACGGGACCGGCCCGCGCCTCCCCTTCCGCCCCCTGCCTTCCCCGGGAGGGAGTAACCTGCGGCCGAGCCGGGCGCTTTGTTCCGGCGCGGTGTCTGGTTACTGTCACGGAGAGTTTCCCTTCCCGGGGCGGCCCCGCCGTCTCCGCGCGGCGTCGGGGGCAGGAGGGCCGCGGCCTGCCCTCACCTCGCCCCGTGCCCTCGAGGCGAAGGGCAGCCCCGCCGGCTGCCGCTGCCCCCCGTCCGTACGGGACGCAGTCGCGTCCGCAGTTTCGCAAGCGTTTGGGAAACCTCGCGGCCGTCATACGGCGGTGTAGCTTCGTGCTTGGCGGCGTTGGTGGGGAACATCCCTGAGCCGCAGCGCCGTGCGGCTTCCTGCCGCTGGCAGCGTTGAGGTCCTGCGCTTGCCAAGCAGGGTACGCGAGGTTTCTTTCCTCACCCGTACTGATGCGTTAGATTCACTCGCATCTAAAGGCACGGATGCCTTCGGTTATTTTCTTTTTTTTTCCCTACGTTCTGGAAGAGCTTTGGGTTTAGATCTCTGTAAACAGTACATCTACCCAGTCAGTTGTGCTTGCTCTGTGCTCCCCTAGTAGTTCACAGTACGCCCTGACCCCGTATGAAAAGAAACGGCTTCCTCTGACAGCACAGCTTCTGCCTGAATCTGCTCCAGCTGATATGCAGCCAGTCTACTTCAGACAGTGCTGATCTTGAACGGTATGGTCTCTGGCCAACCCAGAGCTGTTACTCGCAAGGTTAGGATGTATTCTGTAGGTGAGCAGAGCGGAGAGAGACACTACTGTAAAGTTCCTGCAGCATCAGAAGCATTTGTTGTTTTGATGCGTGTGTTCCTGCTGCTTAAAGTGACTGCATCTCTGAGGGTCAGAAGGACCTGCAGTTCTCATGTGACAGAGCAGTCTTTTAAATTCTTGCCGGTTGCTGTCGATTCCATCACTGAGTTCTGAAGCGGTGGTCTTAACATGATTTTATTTATTTTTTAATGGAGAGTAACTGCAATAGCAATGTAGTGTTTGAAGGGAAGATGTTAGGAGAGATTTTTCTGAAGGACCGCTTAGCGCTTAGACTTATGATTTAGAGAAGAGATCCCAACTGTCACTTTAGACTTCTGTGCTAACCATATGTCTTTAATGCAGCTTGAATAGTAGTAGGGTATATATGTTAGAAAGGTAGCAAAACAGATTGCTTTATTTGAAATGTGTGTATGTGCATGATTGATTATACTTTGCTACTTGCTTATGTTAGTGTACTTCGGACAGGAGCTGTTTTTAAACTACTGTTTCACCTCTTAAAAAGAAAAAAAAAGCACTTTAACTACTATAAGCACACGTCAGCATTTCATAGGACACCTTGAAATTCCCTAGGACCACTAACAAAGCATGGAGCAGCAACTGGTCAGGTGTGCACCTTAAGACCCAACTCGAGAAGAAGCACTCAGTTCTAGATAATGACCAGACTGCTCCTATACAACTGTTTCAGATGAACAGGCTTAGAAAGATCACTTAATTGAAGTAGGTTTTTAAGAGGAGATGTTTTGGTGAAAATAGATGTTTGTCAAATACATAAACAAATGACCTAAATACATAACTTGGATTTTCAATTTGCATGACTTGTGTTTATCCACAGCATAGCAGCCTCCTAATTACACACCCTATCCTGCAAGAGTATCCTCGGGCAGAAACGTTTTATACATCCTCCTGAAACCTCACTGTGATTTCAGTCATAGTTTGATGGTAGCAATGTCTTCAGCTGTAATAGTGAGGTAGAGAGTTTCCGCTAACATCTCAGATTTGCCCGTGCAGTCTTTGTAACACTGTTATCCACTCAGAGTTATGAATTATTCAGCTTGAAATGTGGCTCAGACATTGTTTTATCTCTCTAGGTTTAATATTGGGTTTTTAATTTGTTTCCAGTGGAGTCACATATTCAGTTTTACACTTCTACCAATGAGGGGGTGATTTGCTGTGATAGGTGAGCAAATTCAGTAGGAGGAGTGCAATACCTTTAGTACTAATTTAGCGTAGTTAACCATCAACAGCTGCTGTAACTTACGTGTACAGGACAGCAGACCTGTAGAACATGATCCTTTTAAGAAATAATGCAAACAGGTTTTTTTTTTAGAGAAGATACGTACTTGTAGTTTTGAGAGAGCAGTTGTTGCAGAATGTCTGTTCCTACAATGACAACTAGTTCAGTGATCTACATTGCAGCATTTTCAATGTGTCAACTTGCTGGACAAAGTACTTAAAAGATAATATATATAATGGTGCATCTTTTGTTGTTTCTAAATGCTTCTTGTTTTAAATTAGAACAACTTGAAAGCTTATGGAACTACACTGTCTTTTATTGACGCAGGGTCTGACTCAAGATCTATAACAAGTATAGGTTTGTTTTTCATAGTGAAAATGTGCCCATTATTTCAAGCCATCTGCTTTCAAGCAAATTAAGTATTGATTTGAATTTGTATCTGGATGCCTGAATAACTACCCTGATCCTCTGATCTGTACTCCCAGCTATGCATATTAATGTCGAGTGGAGCAGAATGCATACAATTACGGCAGCCAAGTTTTGGACACTAGTATGTTGAAAGAGCTGGCTGTAAGGAGAGATCGTTTGCTAGGCATCCAGGGAAGCATTCATGCCATCTATCTTTAGACGTTTTAATTTAGGTGCTCTAAATTGGCTGTGGAGAAAGTTCAGGTTTTTCCGCTGCCCTCGATAGGGGATTTATCACCACCTATTTAGGTACCTAAATAGATGGTGTGAATTCCCTTTCTTGAATTCCTTGTTCTGTCTTCTCTATCCAGAATTACATGAACCTCACATAAAACAACGGGTGCTAGCATTTGACAGTCACGTGGATTCTCAAAAGAACCCTGTACAATGTAATCTGGGGGTTTGTAATTCAATTCTGATGTCAGTGTGACATTCTTTAGTCAGTGTATATTTCTGGCATGAAATCTGAAGTTTATCAGGTTTCTTGCCACCTGAAGCCAAGAGGTGCTGGTTGCCATCACCTCTGTACACTCCGTACCGATTTGTGTAATCGGCGTTAGACCTGTGTTCCACAGTAACAAAGCTGGATTTCTAGTAACTTAGCTGGAATGCTGAAGGAGAATCGCCTAAATGGGTTGTTTTGTACAGATTTCAAAGGCTATTCATCACCTCTCCATTATAGCTAGAATTCTGAGCAGTGCCTCTACAGCACTCAGCTATCACTCGGATGAGTATCTGGAATCAGTACGGTGCATTCAGAAGTTTGGGTGGTTTTTGTTCAACTTTGTCAAATGGAATGTTCTTTCCCTGCGTTATAAGTGGCCATGGGCAATGTAACTCTCACCTAAAGAAGTAGTATGCCCTGTATTCAGCAAGCTTCTGTGATAGAGAGGCAGAGAGCATGTGCTTTTATATATATATATATATATAAAAGGTTATATATATGTAGGTTGAAGGTTAAAAAACAGGAATATATGTGTGTATATATGTAAATATTGACTTGAAAAACATACCCTCTGCATGGAAAATGTTTGAAGTGGTGTTGTTATGTTGGTTTTTTTTTGTTTGGTTGTCTTTTTAACCTTTCAGATTCTTAATGGTATGCTTTTACCTGCAGAGTATTTTTCAGTTTAACAACTTCTTACTGAATGTGACACAGCGCTGATTCCTTGCTGTTGGTGTATAGGTGGAGGCAGGTGCTTTGCTTCATGCAGCAGTGTGTGCTCTTTGGTTGTTGGTTCCCTCGTGGAAGGTCTGTAGTACTTCTTGCCACAGCTAGTCTCTAGCACACTGTAGATGTAAGCTGACAGACGTGTGTAAAGGAATCTCTGCTCTCTTTGAGTTGATTGTGATCTGTCACGCTAATTGTAGTTGTTTTCCATTTGAAGTGCTTGGCTTAGATTCATGGTGAGACATAGACTAAGGTGGGTGTTTAGTTATTTCTGTATATCAAAAACACAAGCTCTGATATATACTGATTTTGTTTTTCAACTATAATTCATAGCAGTATTCCAATAGTAAGACCTTAATGCAGTTCTTCAGGCAACAGTAAGGCCTTGTAGCTGTTTGTTTCAGTCTTAGTGACTTCGGAGGGGGAATAATTTTATCAGTAAAACTGAAGAAATTAGAATCTCTTCAGGGAATTTTTAATTAACCACTTTAGCGTGTCTAAACTTATTGCAAGCACTGTACTGTCTACTTGCATGCATGATATCTTGGTACTTACTCTCCTTATTCTCTGGAATAAAATAAAATGCCTCACGCATTGGAAACAGAACGGGAAAACAGTTCTGTTTAACAGATGGGAAATTAAGGTTCAGCATCTTAGTGGCTCCGTCTAGCATAATGCATGGGATCTGTTCTAGGTCTGGGAGATGAACACTGATTTCCAGGGGCTTGCTCCAGTGGCTTAACCACAAAGTTACTGCTCCCTCATTCTTATCAGTAACAGTTACCATATGCTCCCTTTGATGCAAGGAACCCCCTGTGGTATGCCTGAGCTCCTCTGAACTGTTTTTGGAGGAAATATTCTTTTTTTTCTTTTCTCCTTTGAGTGAAATGAATGGATTGTGTAAAAAGTAGAATGTGTCTCCTTAAAAACGTTGTTACCTTACAAAAGTGTGAAGGTTCCAGGTCTATTATTAAGCTTTAATTTCAGCCATTAGTTTGTTGGAACGGTTTGTTTATTACACACAGAAGGCATGAAGAAATGGTATTTCATTGTGATTTCAATGTCCAGCTAGTCATAGTTTTGAAAAATGATTCTCTTTTCCCCTCTTAAAGCCAAACTGCTTTGTTCTGAAGGCTCAGAAGTTGATGGTTTCTTGATATAATTAGATGTATTATTTCTTACATAACAAGATTGCCAAAATTAATTACTGTTAGAACTTAAGCATGCATGTCAGTATATATATATATTTTTTTTTTTTTACTTAATGAGGAATCTTCCACACCAGTTGACATGTGTTCTATGGTCACCTTGGAAATCCTGTACTTCAGGAAATAGTAACATTGATCTCTAGAGGTCCCTTCCAACCCCCGCATTTCTGCGATTATATGAATAGGCTCTACTAAAAAGATAGACTGAGATATGGAACAACTTTGTTATTTCCTGAAACTACTAAAGCAGATAACCTACAGTAGGTCACACAGGAAGGCGTCTAGATGAGTCTTGAATATCTCCAAAGAAGGAGCCTTTATAGCCTCTCTGGGCAGCTCGTTCCAGGGCTTTGTCAACCTGACAGTAAGGAAGTTCTTCTTACTTACTGTGTTCCAGCTTTTGGCCATTACTCCTCGTCCTACGCACCACTGAAAAGCGTCTGGCCTCATCCAGTTGTCTCCCATAGTTCAGATACTTATAAACATTGATTAGATCCCCTCTCAGTCTTCCATAAGCTGAACAGACACGGGTCTTTCAGGCTTTCCTTGTGCTTGCTCCAGGCCCTTTATCATCTTTGTTGCTCTCCATTGGACTCTTTCTGGGAGATCCCTGTCTTCACAGAGACACAGAATCATAGGGGTTGGAAGGGACCTCCAGAGATCATCAAGTCCAACCCCCCTGCCAAAGCAGGTTCCCTACACCAGGTCGCACAGGTGGGCATCCAGGCGGGTCTTGAATATCTCCAGAGAAGGAGACTCCACAACCTCCCTGGGCAGCCTGTTCCAGTGCTCCGTCACCCTCACTGTGAAGAAGTTCTTATGTACATTTGTGCGGAACTTCCTGTGCTCCAGTTTCTGGCTGTTTCCCCTTGTCCTATCGCCACACACTGCTGAAAAGAGTCCAGCCTTTTCCCTTTGCCTCCTGCGCCTTAGATATTTATAGACATTTTTTGAACAGTGGAGCCCAGAACTGAACACGGCACTCCAGATGTGGCCTCACCAGGGCAGAGTAGAAGGGGAGGATTACATCCCTCAACCTGCTGGCCACTCTCTTTTTAATTCACCCCAGCATACCATTGGCCTTCTTGGCCACAAGGGCACACTGCTGGCTCATGGCCAACCTGTTGTCCACCAGAACACCTAGGTCCTTCTCTGTAGAGTTCCTCTCCATGTGTAGGACTCTGCAGTTGCCCTTGTTGAACCTCGTCAGGTTTCTTTCTGCCCAACTCTCCAGTCTGTCTGGGTCCTGTTAAATGACAGCATAGCCGACTGGCGTGTCAGCTACTCCTCCTAGCTTCTTATCATCAGCAAACTTGCCGAGGGTGGATTCCATCCCATCGTTCAGGGAACACCACTAGATACAGGGCTCCAAGTAGACTCTGTGCCACCAATCGCAACCCTGTGAGCTCTGCCAGTCAGCCAGTTCTTAACCCACTTCACTGTCCACTCATTTGTCCTATACTTTCTAAGCTTCATTACAAGGATGCTGTGGGAGATAGTGTCAAACGCCTTGCTGAAGTCAAGGTATATAACATCCACTACTCTGCCCCCATCTACTCAGCCAGCAGTGACATCGTAGAAGACTACCAGGTTGGTCAAGCACAATTTCCCCTTGTTGAATCCTTGCTGACTACTCCCGATAACCTTTTTCTCTTCCAATTGCTTGGAGATGGCATCCAGAACAAGTTAATCCATCAAACGTTTGAGTGGCTAAATGACAAAATGAGTAAAAATAGGTAATGCTTTAGTTGACATCAATATTAAATGTCAACCTCTCTCATTTATCCTGAGAAGAGATTATAAGAGACTAATTCATATGGTCTGCATTGTAAGGAATGAGTGCAGGCAGCCTTGTTGGTCATGGGGTGAGGACCTGGTGCTACTCCCCTGTGGCTCCTCGCTCCCCTTTGGAAGGAGCCCAGGCAGGCACGGGATGTTCAGTGGGCTTAGGTCTGCAGCAGGCGGTGAAGTGAAGCATCACCGCCTTCTCATGCAAGTACAGTCTTGGTAAGGGGACTCGGATACTGCCAGGTGCTAAGATCACTGTCAGGATAACCTGTGCAGTGGAGAAGGAATTCCTTTTCCCATATGTGGCAATGTCCTGGATATATTGAACAAAGTGATTTCTCCATGTTTATTTCTTTCTATCTGTAGCAATTGAACAGGTAGCTGTTGTGTATTTTACTAAGGCTACTGAGCTTATTTGTTAAGGGTAGTACTTTGCCACTCCTGTAAGTAGGGAGCTAAATAAAATTCTTCAAAGCAACTGAATGTACATGATCTGGAGCTTTTTTTTACCTATAGAAAATAGCTGGCCTAGACAAAAATTCTGCGATGCTATATGTTTGACATTTCAAACAACGCCATGGCACTTGTACTGCCTGAAGCCAAGTTAATTCAGCGAATTAAACTCACAAATAGCTGCAGGCTCGTGGTGGTGGTGGTGGTGTTTTCTGACCTGTCTTGACACAAGGCTGGCTAAGTGCCAGTGCCAAGGACGGCGTAACAGTGGAGGAAGGAGGACTGCTTTTCTCTGGCAATTAGGCTGTGGTGGTGTAAAACTGTACTCTTGTTTCATATTAGATGAGAAGAATGTGGCACTGGAAAGTAGACTGACTTCGTGTTACAGTTGTCCTGGTATCATAGCATGAAGAGGCTTTGCTTTGTACATTCATCATAATCTGTATGTTACTGGCTTATATCTGAGGTTGCCTGTCTACAGAAGGGCAAGTTTTGATGTCCTGCATCTTTTAAAATCTGATGCCTTAGTCAATACATCTTAGAAGGAGCTGAATGAAATTAGTTGAACTTAAAGTAGGAGTTTTAGAGAAATAAAGTCATGTACCTTTTAGGTTTTGTCAGATGGTTTTTTTTCCCTGAAAACTAAAGGAGGTTTTTATACTCGTTTGCGCTTTTATATGTAAAATATATTGAATATATTCTAAGAGATAACAGCTAAAGAAAATCTAAGATGATAGCCCGCTTCTGCTACTCGCTTATGATAAGCCTTAATCAGGTTAGGATTTAGGTAAGAGCTTTGAATATGTGCGGCTTCATAGCTGCGGAGTTAGGTCGTAAGTCGTTAATTCAGATCCTATTAAAGCCTTATATTTTAGCTGGGCATTGGAATAGCTTGTGAAAACTCCATTACTGAAGATTTAGAAGAAGATAAATGTCGGGAGTGACATTGTAGGAATAGCTGATGATTCCTTGGGATAGGTGGGATGACCTCTCAAGGGGACCTGAGTCTTTTTTCAACTATTTTTCTGCAGACCTATGAATTTTTTTCCTCAGAATAGCTCACTACTGCTTATAATAGCAAATTTAAGCATGTAGAGGCCAAAAGCTTTTACTATATATAGTTCCAGACGGTGCTGCCTTTTACTAACAGCAAATTTGTTAGAAATGTTTCACTATGAATACTGTATTCTGTGCTGCTACGTAACAAGCCAGAAGCACTGATACAGCTTTATTCAATTCAAAGATGGCACAGTTCTCTAACTGTATCAGTTCCTTGGAGTCCCTGGGAAACGCTGGAGTGAAGTCCTTGGATCTACATATCGTCAATGTTTTTATCGTCTAAATAATAAGAAAGTTCTTGTACTTCTTGAAATCTTTATTTTTGTAGTCTAAACCTTATTTTCAAAATGTTTAAAGGAAATAAAAGGGTTTTAATAAATTCTGTAACTGCTGGAAAATGGTTGAGTAACCGAAAGTTTTGTTAGGAGGAAACTAGGAGTTACCTGGGAGAAACTTCAGACATTCAGGTAATTTGTTCATATTATCATTCCAAAGCGTAGTGAAGCTATCACCTGCGTTAGTCATTGGCCTTTTGGAAATTCTAAATACTAATTTTTGCACGGTGTGATTCAGACATTTTATTTTATCTGCTTCTTTATGTACTCAAAATATCAGTCTGCACTGGTAGTTCATAACACATGATTTTCATAACACAGTTCATAACTCATGATTTGTCCACTTGTAAACTCGAAGAATACAACACTTTGTATTATGATCCTGAATAGTGGGCATAGTTCTGCTAAAAGGCACCAGTTATGTGGAAAACTCAGTAGTTGTATAATACGCTGAACTCCATTAATAGTGTGAAACCTGGTTACTGTCTTGTATGCTCGAACCCAGTATATATCAGTAGGGCATGTTAAGATTAATCAAAGAATTGTATCAAAAGCTAGAATTGCTGTCACTTTTACGAGGGATTTTAAAGCAAATGACAATTATACTTGGGTACAAGCTGTTTAAATACTTGGCTGTGAGGCTTCTTAAACATCCAGAAATAATCTAGTAACAGTAGTAACAGTCCAAACACAAAACAAAGGTGTTCTAGGGGAGGCAGGAGGCATATGGTAGTGTGCAGCATTCAGGAAGCTTCATGGTCAGACCTGCATCCTTCAGAAAAAAATGAAGTGTGTTAAAACTGCATGAAAGAGCACCAGTTCGACAAAGCACATCCGTATTAGCAGGACTTTGATCTTTGCTTTGCAAAGGCAACATGAGGCTGCGGGTACTAAACTAAATCTAAAAACATCAAGTGAATGCTATCTGCTTCAGTATTGATGAAGCTAACAGGAAAAATAAGAAAAAATAAGTGTTACAGGAAACAGATATGACTTAATATTTCAGTTAATGATTTAGACATATAAATAACTGGGCAGGGGCAAGGATGAGTGCTTGACATTATTATTAACATATTCTGCACCAAGCTGCTATTACGGATGCTGTGTCAGGTATTTTACATGCAAGATGACACGAGTCCAATGCTGGTCAGCTCAGTGTGCTGGGTTTATTGTGCGAGTGCAGAAGGCTATACCATTTTGACAGACTTCTGAGGTGAATTTGATCTGTTGCAGCAGATGCCGAAACCATCATTTGAAAAGAGAAAGTAACATGAGGACTGTGGATCAATACGTGGTTGTAGTGTAGAGTGCAGGATATCCTCTGCTTCACAAAAAGGGTTTAATTGATTGACTGTTATGTCCCAGGTTCTGTGAGCCCTTACGGCTGATGCAGATTCTCTGATATTTGTCTGCTTTTAGCTTGAGCAAGAAACCTGCAGGATCCCTTTTGTCTTCCTTCTCATGTGCCTTTAGTAAAACTACTCAAACTTAACTGTCTTTAAGTATTCCTTTCTACCAACTTAGTGAAATGTGGCAGTGGCTTTTTGGGAGTTTAGTTTGTTGCTAACAACACAGCTGCCGCTGTAAATTGGAGTAGGAAATGGGATTTTGAGTGGCTTTACCTCTATAAGGGACATGCGCCTTCGTTTCTTGGTGTAATTTGATTGCTGATGTGTTTAGGGGATAAGTAGGAGCTTTCTGTAGATGTTCTTTGTTGTTTTTCTTACAATTCTCTTGTGCTGTCATCTGAAATGCTTGGTGCTCACTGCTTTTACAGTCCTAGTACTGGATTTAACCACATCTTTGATCCGTTCTGACTGCTTGACATCCCTACTACAGGAGCTGTACAACTGAAAAATAATCAAGGTCTATAGTCTCTGTCATTTGAATTAGACCGATCTATACCTGTAAAAGATGAATTTAGCCTTCTCTTAGTCTATATTCAACAGATAATTATATATGGTCACAGTGTGTTACCTCATTGAGACATGTCCTTGGTTCTGGTTAAATACTAGAGCAAATCTAGCCTAACGAAAGGGCTAGATGCACTTCTTAAGCATTCTGCGGACTTATTTGCTCTACAGTGGTTTAAATGTTGTTGTTTCCATTGGGAGCTTTTTGGCTTTACATTTAAACTTATAAGATATCCGGTACACTTTGCAGACTTTCTGGATATACGACTGCTTTCTATTTAATGGTATCTCATACCAACAAACCATAAATCATATATACATATTCTTCTTTGCCTTACATGGCTTCCACTGGTCTGAGCAGAACTGGTTCTGCCATGCGGTGATTCCTTTAGCATAATCATTGCATG
Source organism: Pavo muticus (assembly GCA_016647715.1). NCBI lineage: Eukaryota > Metazoa > Chordata > Aves > Galliformes > Phasianidae > Pavo > Pavo muticus. The sequence goes on along the minus strand of JACDJE010000186.1, from coordinate 566,974 downwards.
GGTAGACCTGTTTAAAAAGATCTTGCTAATCCAGTGTCCTGGCTCAGGTACAGTTGCATGGCATACACGCTGATTCCTTGTGTTTGTTCATCGTTCCAGTATATGTGCTTGGAATCCATTTCTTGAATTCAAATGAAAGCAATGGAGGATTACACAGGAAAACCAGATTGTAAAGAACTGCTCATTTGTGATGCAGAAATTTGCTGTGTTTTGTTTGGTTGTTCTTTTTGTTTTTGTTTTTCTAGTAGAATAATGTTAAAGTTAAAGAGGTTAAAGACTGGATGTTAAAGATTGGGGCCTTCTTAAAAAGATTATTTGATCTCAATTCTTTTCAAAGAGAGGTTTCTGGAACTGTTTCATTTTCAGTGATATTACAGTTGCCTTAAAGCAGTAGAAGTGGGATCTTGAGGTTTATTTTTTTTGGTTAATTATTCTTAATCTGCCTCTAATATTGTTCTTCAGCATAATTACTGTTGTAGCAGGAATCACTGTTTCTGAAAATCTGCATGTGGAGTCAGTTTAGAGCACATGGCTTTGATACATAAATTGCCCTGTTATAGGCCCCAGAGTTTAGCCGTCATTAGCTGTCAGGACCTTACAGACTCCTCCTTTCAGGCTGAAGTCAATTATCTTACTTGTTCTGATGTTTTTCTGCTGATTTTTTTCCTATCAACGAGATATTTTGGAAGCTATCTTGTGGCACGAATAGAGCATAGAGATGTGTAGTTAAGTTATCATTTGCTTAAATGTATGTTGTAGATTTGAGAGAAGGGAAATTGTGACTTGTAGCCTCGATAGAGATGGTGTATGGAAGAACAATATAAACAGTTATGTTTCCTTGTAAGCAAGCTTCATTAAAAACACTAATTCCTTAACTTAGCTGAGCTGGTGTTTTTATGGTCTTCTATGTGATAATTTAAATTGTTGTGTATCTTAAGGAAGAATAGTACAATATCTGCTGTCAGTACTCTTAGTAGAAGATGCCAGCTACAGTGAGGGAAGGTGAGGCTTTTTGGAACATCATCAAATAACTCTTAGCTGTACAATTAGAAGGTGCAATGCTGACAGCCCTTAACTGAGACATCTTATAAAAATGATATTCACCTCTAGTAGCCTAGCTGGTTTCTTGCTAGTCCTTCTGTAGGGAAACATGCCTTCTAACCAGAAGTCTCCAGTGTTTCCCTGAAGTCTGTTAACATGATAAAACAGCTATGTTATCCCGTGTCACAACTCTGCACTGGAGACAGAATCAGTAGCTGAGCCCTTCCCTCTGCCCCTATTTTAAGAGGGGGGGGGGAAAGCCTGAGTCATATTTGGGTGATGCGTAGTTGTCAAAATCTAGCCTTATCTATTAGTGTCTTATATCAAAAATGAAGAGGGGAAAACTTGGAAGGGAGGTTGTAATCATCTGAGATTAAACATTCGGTTTGGCATAATTGAAAGTTGGAATTTATAAGTTGTTAGAGCTTAATCTGTCTGCAAGCTGACTACACCTCTCAGTTGCAGAGAATGCTAGGAAGGTTCCACCCAACAAGTCTGCTGAAAAACACGGAATGGTGGGAGGGAGCTTGTAGGAAGAAGCTAAAATCTCTGAACCCTGCCTAGCAGCTTCCTTAACTTTCTGACATCTAAAAATATCTATCCATATATGCACGTGAGTTTATTTTAAGTGAGTTAAATTCTGCAGAAATAGATGAATTAGGACTTATGTTCTCTGGGGAAACAGTCCACTAGTACTAGAGGGCACAACCATTTTTGGTAATTTTTTTTAAACCTATTTTGAAAAGAATAATAAGAGTCTGTGAAACTTTAAGAGCAGATGAATAATTAAAGCCACAGGTGATACCCCTTACTGTTACCTTGGGAGGCATGTATTTATCCTTATTACTTGCTAATGTATATGTTTGTTCTGTAAGCAAAGTCCTAGCAAGTCTGGGAAAAATGCCACTTAGAGATTCACCAAGTATAGTACCATGATGGGGAAGAGAGAGCATTTGCTAACCAAAAAGGCATTTAGGCTTTCTTTAATCGTGGCTAAATTTTATACTGAAAGCTTTGTAGAACGGTCCCTAGGAAAGTTAAAAGTAATCATAATAATGAAGTACTGCGTTGACTATCTAATTAGCCAGCAACCATACACATTCATAGTTTTTTAATAATTATATACTGTAGTTATAAACATTCTTGTAGTACTAATGACAGTAAGGACTCACTTTCTACACAAGAACTTAGCTTTAAAAAGAATATTATGTTTGTTGTGGCTTTTTGCTGCACATTCTTCACCTGATTTAGCTTTTTGCAGAGGTTGTAGTAGTGAAAAATAAAGCTGTGTAGTACTAAGACTTAAAACTCGAAGTCGTTTCACTTTTTTCTTACTGTGACTATCATCCAGTTTGGTAGTACGTGAGGATCAGCGTGAGAGTGGCATCATGTGCCCAGGAACAGCAGCTGTCTGTACTGGCTTCCAGTGATTTTTTTGTTAGGTTGGTTGGTTTTTTATTTGTTTTAGAAAAGAAAAGAAAAGAACTCTTGATCCTGTAGAGGAGCATGCCATCAAAGCCCATTGGCAGTATATTTATTTCTGTAGCTGAGTTCAACCTCTCTAGTAACTTCCTCTGTCTTTTTTCTTTTTTAACAGAATGGACAGCAAATTGTGGATGAACCTATGGGAGAAGATGATATCAACCCACAAAATGTGAGTAGATTGTAACGGAAATAGTGCTGGATTGTGACGCACTGATGCCACACAATCTACTTGCAGGTCACCAATGATGCCTTTTTGTTTAGATTTGCATCTCATGTCAAGTAATCTAGGATCCTGATATTTTTCAGAGAGTTTTTTTCTCACTTATTCTTGTCTGGTTTGGTATCCTGCTGTTTGTTCTGGTGAATGTTTATACTTTCTACACTGTTTTTAATATGAGTTAGGCTTTGCTGTTGGAGAGCGCAAAGCTGAATATTGTAGAAATTATAATTGGATTGGAGAGTGAGAAGACTTGATAGTAAAATGTGGCTGCTTAGATCATTCCTGAACAGGAGGGGAGGTTGAGCTCCTCTTTTCTTATCACAGCAAATCTTAAAGCTGGTTGTTCTTTTTTTATTATCTACTTTTCCTAGTACCAGTGAGCAAAGCAATGCCATTGGCTTGTTAGTCTAATCAGTGCATACATAAAAATATTTTACGTCTGTGAGTTCCAGAGTGTGCTTTATTAGCAGTTAAGGTTCCATTTGTGGTCGTGTCACAACAATTGATTCTGATACGGTTAAATTCCACATAGATTCCATTGCAGGTGCGTGTGTGCTTACTGTATGAAATTTGATTCTTGCAGGGTGCCGTACACTGTAACTTTTCCCTTTCTAGTTTACCATGTAAAGCACAGCAGCTGCTATCACCTTTAGTTTTTCTGTATGATCATAAGATTGCTCAGCAGTACCTGTTTATTCTGTTTCATTGCTAGTGTTAGTTTTTTCTTATTGTCCTTCTCGATCTATGTGAAACCAGAGTATTTGCATAATAAATCTTTATTAAAGTGGAAAATTGTTTCTATTTCCTTTCTGCATAGATTTTTAGGATAACACCCAAGAAGCAAAGTTTTAGATTCTCTTCGTAGATGGATCTTATTGGGGTGCATTCAAAAATAGTAAAGCTAGTCATTTATGGCACAGTGGTTTGTTAAGTCTTTTCTCTGTTGATGTGGATTCCAGTTTTGCTCTTTTGATGCTATTCTTGCTAGCTGAAGTAGAAGGCAACTTCTGTTTAGAGTTAACTTCTGGTTCACGGTTAAGAAAGCTTAAAGATGAAAGCTCTAAGAATCAGTTTTGCTGGTGGCTTAAGATCCGTCCCTTCCTTGGGTGAGATGCTAAATGCTGAAACGTACTTAATGGAAACTTTTGTAGCGGTGTAATAGGCAGAGACTGAGGCTGACCTAATATAGATCTCGAGTGCTCACTGTAAATCAGATCTGAACAGTAAAAAGTAGTATACAGTAGTTAGTTTTGAATAACGTGTTCTGAAATACTTGCAGTAGCAAAGTAGTCTCTCTGAATTGGAAATGGCAAATTAACACGAAAGATTCAGAATCACAGAATTGTGGGGACTGGAAGGGACCTTTAGAGATCGAGTCCAGGCCCCCTACAGCAGGCAGATACCTATCTCTCTTTTCTTCTTTCCCCATAACTTATTTATTTCGGTTATCTGTAAACTATAGAAAGCCCAGACCTCGCAGTCCTCTTTGCTTTCAGGTTTCGTATTCTTTCAAGGGAGGTACAAGGGTAAGGAAGGACTGTGGAAGTGCAGCTTCCATTGCTGTTGTTATGGAGAGGCATTAATTTTTCTTAACCCAGTCTTTTTGAAAATGGGAGTGGCTGCTAAAGAAAAGATTGCAGACCAGATGGTTCAGCCATAATCAATAGAAGTCAAACTTTGATTTTACAAGATTTCATAATGTGAAGATACCAGTAACTACATGTTTCTTCATGTGATGCCTGTGACTTTCTCAGCTGTGAAGGCAACGCTGATATTACCTGTAGTTTTGTGTCAGACAGCGCTAGCTAGATTTTGTTGATAAATGGACCTTACCGATAAAACACAATTTTTGGAACTCTGAATATGATTGAAGTACAATATATCAGGGCTCGTAAGGTGATACTGTACATCATGCAGAGTAAGGAAGGAACAGTATTTGTAGGCAACACCAGAAGGAGATCATTTGTTCTTAATATTCTGCGTAGCACAGACTATAGTGCTTCCTTTAATTCTTACATGAACTAGAACACCTCTTCCTGGGAAAGTGTTTGGTTTTGGTTGAAATCTTGGTAACAGTAATGAATGAACTGAAATACTTGTTAATATATTCTGACTATTGCCGTTGCCTGATAAAATTTTACTATGAATTTGTAGCTTCACCTTCTACCTATGGGACTTTTTGTTTTGTATCTATATGCTAAATGATATAGTCTGTAATATATTGGGCTTATGTAATAAGGTTTAGGTAGTGAAGGGGGTGTCCTCTGTGAGAGAGAAAAAAAAAAAAGTGTTGCTCTCATGTTAGACAGAGCTAATTCCAGCTGGCACCAGAACAGACCCACAGCTGCAATTGCTGAGCCTGTCAGTGATGCAGGTGGTACCTTTGTGCTGACATATTTACAAATGGCTAGAAATGTTTTGCAGACACAGAGATTGGCCAAGAAGTAAGGGGAGGACGTACTCCGTGTTTCAGAGTAGAGATTCCTTTCAGCCCAATGGAGAAAATAACGGTGAAGCCCATCGTGTAGCAAATGAGTAAGCTGTCCCCCTGCAGCCCATGGAGGGCCACGCTGGAGCACACACTGCTCTGCAGGCCCTGGAGAGGACCCTGCACCACAGCAGATACGTATGCCGTGCTCCCTGTGAAAAGACCCACGCTGGGGCAGTTTGTGAAGGGCTGTTTCATGAGAGGGACACCACAGTGGAGAAGGAGAAAAGCGTGAGGAAGGACGGGCAAAGACGAAATGTTAAACTGACACAGCTCCCATTCCTCATCCCCCTGTGCTTACTCTGTCTCTCCCCCCTGGCCCCTGAAAAGCACTAAAGGCGTAAAGCTAAGCCTGGGAAGAAGTGGGAGTGGAAGGAATGTGGTTTTAGTTTTGTCTTTATTTCTTCTTATCTTACTGTATTTTTAATTGACAATAAATATATCTTCCCCAGGCAGAGTGTGCTTTGCCCGTGACCGTGGTTGGTGACTTCCTGGCCTTTATCTCAACCCATAAACTTTTTCACATTGTATTTTCTCCTCTCTCCTCTTGAGGAGGGGAAGTGAGAACATGGCTTAGTGGGCATCAGTCAGCCAAGGTTACCTCACCTCAGCTATCAGATTTCTCTTTCAGGTTTTGCTAACTGCAGGATTACTTCCAGGTAATTTCCTGTATTTTCTTCAAACGTTTCCAAACTGATGCTTTAAAGGAGAGAGAGCAAACTATTTAAACATAATAGTGACCACTAAAAAATATTTATCTAATCTTCTTTCTGTGATGCTCAAGGTATTTAAGTTTGTTTTAGCAGTTCAATCCCTTAGACCAGTTTTTTTTTTGGTTTTTTTTTTTGCATTTATTTCTAGGTTGTGGTGAGTAAATGATTATCAATAGTGATTTAAAAAAAATAATAATTTTTGGTGCTTTTTTTCTCCACTGCTCAGTTATAGCTGGAAGCTAGTCTTTGGCTGTCAGCAATTATAGTACTACCTCAGTGGAGGTGTGAGAGGTTCTTGTATGCCACATCAGAAGACAAAATATTCTCATGGCTGTGTAACGTGTTCATGTCTTCAGGACAGCGTTGCCACCATTCTACAGAGAGAGAAGAGGGTGAAAAATTGAAAATACTGCGCCCTTTTGTTGTGTTAAATGTTTGAGTAGTATGCTGGTAGTATACTGTCTTGGTTATATCTGGTTTTATAACTTTTGTCAGCGTTTTTTATCTGATAATGTCAGAAGTAACCTGGGTTCAGCAGGAAATAAATGTTAGAACAAATAAGAAACTGGCTAAAGTTTGACCTGATGTGGAGACTACCGAAAGAAGGGAAGCAGTTTAAAGCCTTTTACTTGCTACCTTTCTCACTCTTGTGCTATCTACCATTACTTTCTATCATTCTGTCATTACTTTCTTTGTTTTTATATCCATAGAGATTAAGTAAGTTAGTTAAACAAATTAAATGTTTTGAGTTCTTTCCATCACGATGCGTGCTTTACTGCTTTTTAAATCTAGATTCAATTTGATTGTGGTTGAAACACTCTAATAGATCTAATGCTTCATCTTTGCACTCTACTTGCTTAAGCATAATTACTGAAAATACTAGGAAATACTAGGATCCCAAAATTTGTGAAAAGTTGTTTGCAGTAGTGCTTTGTATGCTGCAGGAAAAGCTGGCATACATTTCTGCACGATAGCTTGCTGGGACTGAAGATTACTGGTTTGGTTTTGCTGTTTTTGTGTTTTTAGTACAGTCCAGAGTGGAAATAATTCAGGCACAAACAACTGGGATGAAAAAGTAAACACTGCCTCCAGTGTTGGTAGCTGAGTAATATTTCACTTGACTTTTTCTTCTATGCTCTGGTATAACTTTAAACGAAACCCCACTGTTAAATAAGAATTATAACATATATGTAAAATTAAATGGAAGTGAAGCACGAAACAGTCTTAAAACATGCTGATCTGGATGATGAAAAGCTAAATTTCAGTAGCTGTTGTCTTTGTGTATCAGTTTTTTTAATAGAAAATATTATGAGGATAATCAGATCTTAGGAAAAAGCTTAAAGATGCATTAAAAAAATATGTGGGCAAAATAGTTAATCTAATTACTGAACTTGATCAGTCCATTATATGTAGTAAAAATACTGAGATTCTCCATTGTGCATGCATACATACTATACAGTTTACCAGGGATCTGTAAGTACTGGTCAACTGTTTTTTGTTTTTTTTTATTAGGATAATTTGGAAAAGAAATGTATTGCACTCGAAACATCTTAGACTTTGGGGAAGGATTGAGGCTAGAATCAGAAGCCTTATAGAAAATATTGGAAACTCATGAACGAATAAAAATCTACGCAGAAAATTTCCGTATGTGATTCTCCCATGCTTCCCATAACTCAAGCAGTAATGTGAAAACCGGAGTAACCTGGGGTAATCTAGTTTATGATCACCAGCAAAGAAAATAATATAAGGTGAGAACATTGAAGTGAAGCAATTCAGAAAAAAAAAAAAGCATAGCTAAACAGACAGATTTGAAAGCATTTGAACTTACGGATGTGAGTAGACCATTGTGGACGAGATTTCTCGATTTTTATAGACCTAACCCATAGTTGATATTAGCTGAAACAATTACTTGGCTATGTTCTCAGTAGCAGTACAATGATCTTTAAATATTTTTGTAGTTTTCCTGAGAGAAGAGGTATACAGTGAAGTTATTTCATAATGTCTTGAAAAACTGAAGTCCAATTATTGCCTTCTCCATGTTCAGATTTTCCTTTGTAAAAGGCAGAGGTGTTTTGTTTTTGTTGGTGCTAGATTCTTATGTTGAAGTGCATACATCATACTGATGTAAGAACGGATTTAGTGGACCTTACATAAGTTACAACATCCTTGTAAATGGTACAAAGCTCTTAATCTGAAAGGTTAATTTATATGTCAAACCTGTACAGAGAAGGCAAGCACCTCAAAATATTTGTTTTTCTCCTAAGGGTGTTGCGAATACAACCACTAGAAAGCATTGATGAGAGCGGCCTTTCTTTTGCACTTGGTGTCTCAGGGGCAGTGTAATTTCTGGGTCTCGATCAGAAAACTGAATAATTTGAGCCTGTAAGCAACATTAAAAGTCAATCCGCTTACTTCTTACACGGAGACAAAACAGATGGTAGCCCTGAAAAGCCTGTAAACTAGCAGATGGAAACTGCCACACCCTCTGATTTGTCTAATATTGCTTCTCTGGCTACACAAACGTGTTTGTTGTGAAGATAAGTATATTATTCAGCTTCTTAAATCTCGGGGAGGTGGCTGTCTGTACCTCATCTGCTAACCTTCTTCAAGTGAGTGTTTTTCATTTTTTTTTTTCTTCAGATAATTGAAGACCATCCATACTACAGATCCTTGCTTGTCTATCATTATAAAAAGAGTATGTGTTATTATGCTTCTCAGTCTGAGGATATAGAAGACGGTTGATTCACCTAATGAATTATTCCACTTAGTTGAAATGTTTCAAGTTTTTCTGGTTATGTGTAAAAGTGGATGTCCAACTGTAGTGTGCACACTTATTTCAATAAAACTTATCAACTTCCATATTGTGCAGCGTTCTTCCAGCATCTTTCTGCTCTCCCAGTCTCTGTGGAAGCGGGGAGCCTCTTAGTCCTGAGTGTTTGGAGGGCAAGTCTTAGGACAGTTTCTCTTCATTTTTCTAAGAGCGTTCAGAGCATCCAAATTAAAAGCACAGAAGGGAAGAATAGGAGGGAAGAAAAACACTTTACATTTCTGTTCTGGAAGATGAAATGCTTTGTGTGAGTGAGATCTGTGCATTTTCTTTAATCTTACCTGCAGTTGAATTCAGCTGGCACTGATAGACATAACAAATTCCTTTTGATTTGAGGACACTTACGCTTCTTGACAAGCATGTACAATACAAAAACTTATCAAGACTTCAAGGTTAGTGGAGCAATTTGCTGGAGCAATTTATACTTGTTATCACAAACTTCCCTTTTGGCGACTGCTGCTCTCTAATCTGTCTCCTCATATGAAGGAAAATTTAAAAGAACAAGCTGTTTTCTCAGGGATTCTCAAAACAAATTACGTAGCATATACCTTAATGTTTCTGGTTGGCCGGTAGCGCTCTTTGGGAACCACACAGGCTTTATTCTCCCAGAAAGCAAGAAATTTCTTCCACCTGCTGCAGACCCATGCCAGTTATAGGAGAACTATTGTTGTGAGGTAACCCCACTGACCCCTGGGCACTGTGCTTTGTGCTTCACTGGGAGGTCAGATAAAAGGTTTGGGGAGCAGTAGTCAGTAATTGTAGGAGTGTTGCAGTTGAAATGCCCTGGTTCTGTCACCCTTAGCAGATACAGCCTATCTGCAGTGCTGCACACGTATGCACTTGCTAGAAAAGAGAAGAAAATGGTTATATACTCATGCTGTGTTCTCAGCTTTAAAGAACTTTGTAGTTAGTGTAGGTCTCACCACTTACTCTCCATTTCTGCTTTTAGCAGTCCATGCTACCTTAGATGTAAATTTAGTGATCAGGAGACTCCTGATGACTGCTGTTAGTGCAGTCACGTTTGACAGGGCAAGGCAGAGAGAGCTTGAAATAACCTTTTTATTCTTCAGAGTGTAAATATCCACACTGCTATTAATCTGCAATTCCTCATGTACTACAGCTCTGAGGGGGAAATCCCTGGGGATTTAAATCAGAGAGGAAAGCTTCAGGTAATTTTTATACCATTTATGAAATACTTGAAATCCTCATGTAACCTCCTAGCGTTCAAGAAGCCTTGTTTATCCCAAAGCAAAGACTGAATCATTTTTCTTGCTGCGTTACTGCTGTTGTAGTAGAGGCTGTTTATTCCAGGCAGGCCGTAATACACTGGTCTTCAAAAAGCACACTGTAATGGAGGACTCAAGGTGAAGAAGTGGTTAGTGAATGTTTGTGTAATTCACAATCACAGTTCAGTACATAATGTTTGAAGAGCTGTCCTTGTGGATGTAGTGTAAATGAAGATCCAGAGAAGTACAAGGGAATGTTTTTAAAAAAAAGCACATTTTTTGTTTGTGGGGTCCTGATAAAGCCAGGAATGAGAAATCTTTATTTTGTCTCTCTCTGTATATGGGCAATAGGATTTTCTGTTGTGCTGGAGTAAATATATATAATCCAGGTTTAAAGGCAAAGCTAGAAAGTGATACCAGGATGTGGTATAGATTGGCAAGCAGCATGTTCTTTCACTTAAAGCCAGTGATTTACTTATTTTGTCTTTTGAAGAGGAATTAAAATCTAAAAAAAAAAAATTGCAGTGATCCTGTTAGAACCCAATCAAGGAAGGTAGTTTGGAGGTCTGTTTGTTTTAATGTTCCTGGCAGGAAGGAGTACAGTATTTTGCTTTGTTTCCGTTGGTATGGATTCGCTAAATGGAATCACCTGGCTGCGTGTATGGCTGAGCACTTGTATTTGCTGCTGCTTAAATGTCATTACTTTCATTTATTTATTTATTGCTTGAGGAAAAGTAGCTTTGCTCCATATTCTAATTCATTCCTTTTAATAAAGGTCAGTGCGGAAGATACTTAAGTTGTCAGTATGCAAAACGGTCACTAAGGTACTAAATGTAGAGAGAGACCCAACTATTGGATGCAATTAGATTCTGATTTCTAGAAACATTCATTATGCAAACACTTTGAAGAACTTATTTCTACAGAGCATTGTAATATTTGTGCTTGAGTCAGACACTCGAGCTGGGCAATCCAGTTCAATTAATTTCTGTAGTCTGTTTAGGTTTTCTGTGTGCAGGATTTCAAAGGGCTATGCAAAGTTGGCTCGGTCCCCTAACAATTCTAGTAAGTGTAGTCATGAAGCAAAAGCTTACCACGTTCTTTGCATTGATATCAGAAATACAGCAATTTGTGCAATTGAACTGGAAGCCATAAAAATACAAAAATCACATGCGGTTCTTAAAATAGTTGCTGCTCTGCTTAAGCAGTGGTACATGGCTTAGTAGCTTGATTTCTGAAATAGATGCTGATCTTTTTTGTTCTTTCCTGGGAACGAGGAATAAATAACATCTGCAACAACATGTTGCTATCGGACGATCTGCTGAAGTTTCCTGTTCCGATCTCTACAGCATCAGCAACATGAGTACCCCTGCTGCCCCGCTTTTCTTTACCAGAGGAGGAGAAATCAACTTCTCTTTTTTTTTGACCTCTTTTCCCCCCCTTCTCTTGCCCCACCCCCCATCTGTGGCTGACTTGCCTGACAGGAAATTTTCTAATTGCCGGAACAGCTGGTCACAGCAAAAACGCTAGGGTTGGTCTTCCCTGCTAGACTTAGGATCGCTCAGTCAGAAAACCTAAACATCATGGTTTCTTAGTCATGTTGAAGTTTCTGGCTCTGCGTGCTCGTTCTGTTCGGGTGAGCTTAGTTCCTTTTTTTAAAGGGGGAAAATATATTAGCGTGTAAGTAGAATTTAAGCTTCTAATATCAAAGTAGTTTCGGTATTCCATGGCTTTGGGATCAGCACTGTTTGTATACAGAGCCTTTGTATATGCTTTTCCTTTAAAAAGAGAAAAAGGGAGGGGGGAGAAGGAAGGAATTTGTGGTCTGTTCATATTTTGTAGAAGTTCCGAAGGTACCTGCTGATAATTGAAACTTATTGGGAAGTTTTTACCTCCGTGAAAATGCTATGAAACTTACTGTTTTCTCCAGCGGTGTATGAACTTAGCTATGTGTTAAGCTTTCTCACTGGTAGCCTGGTTTTATTTCAAATGTTCATATATTTTTAATTTTTTTAATTAAAGCTTAGTGGTTATTTAAAGTTTTACATTTTATGTGATCCTTTTAACTGTATGAGCTCGTTATTTGTTGAGAGAGGCTCATTAGTATCTTACATTTACTTCTTGCAACAGTGTTAAGAATAGACACTTGTGTAATTATTATGGTTATTTTGACTTTAAATGATAATTTAGGCATAGCAGACATTGAATTTGTGCAGTTTGTCTTGGTGAGCATACATTTAAATGAAAAAGGTGTTTTAAGTTAAGAAAATGTCTCATGCAGAACTGTATTATCCTGTGCACTTCCATAATTGTTTAACGATACATGTAAACGTGCAATGTTTGAGCATTTTCTCTCTGAAACTTAAACCAATTTTCATGTTTATCCTCCTGTAAATCTACAAATATTTTTGTCTAGAACATTCTTTTATACTGTCTTAACACCTTAAGCGGTATAGATTTATTAATTTGTGAATCAAAGGGATAGTAATTCAGCATTTACTAGCCTATGCACTGATTTAAGCTCTGCAGTGAGTGTTAGAAACTGAAATTTAATTTCCTAGCCGTAGCTGAAATGCTGAAACAGAACAACAGAATATACGGTACTGTATATACAGCTTTTTAAAAGAAAACCCTGAAATATAAACTTTTATCAGCTTGAAGTGTAGTTATTTTCAATGTGCAATTTGCAAGGTATTTCTTAGAAGTTTCTAAGAAATTTTCCTCCTTGGAAAATTTAATCTACTTATATCTGCTCAGCCATATTGTCTCTAAAACTGTTGATTTATAAAATGCTAGACAGACTAAGGGCTTTCAGACTACAAATTTTAGAATATACTATTGAATAAAAAGAAGATTCATAGCACGTGTAGCTTAGTGCTAAATATGTTCGTGGATTTTTAAAAATAGATGACTTTTAAAACTTTCCGTATTTTTTAAAATTGCAGTGCATTTAAATGCCAATGCTTACAAAGTAGGAACAAAACTTGTATCAAAGTTACTGGGAAATGAAAGTTCCACCCAATGAGTATTTTTTTCCAATGCTGACATGCACAGTCTGGTTCATGAGATAATTTTGTGGTGTTTGATCAAAGAAGAATTACATTACAAAACTGTTTTTGGTGGCCAGCATCAGGCTTTTGATTACAGAAATCCCTCATCTCTATGGCTTTACCTGCTGAGCTACTCACACACAGTTCCTTTGGGAAGGAAGGAGTACAGTCCTTCCTTCTATCCTAGCCTTTGTACTTTCATTCCAAGGATGAAAAGTATTTCCAGAGTGTACCAGAGTATCCAGAGGGCTTTCTCTTCTGTCTGTTGACTCAGTGCTCTGAGGTGGGACTCATTCTTCAGACTCCTATCTTGCTTCATCTGTAACGCCAAAAGAACTGGAGGAGTTTGATCTCAGCACCCAGGGCTGTGGTTTTCATTAGACGAATGAGTTGGGTACCTGGAACAAATGTGGATATAGACATCCTCTGAGCCTGTAAAATCGTTGTAGTACACAAGAAAATAGGAATGAAAAAGAACAGAAGGTGTAGAGAGTAAAGACTAAATGCAGAAGTACAGTAATTTTATTATGTCTATGCATTGTTTTTTGTGTATGCTTTTTAGTCTTGGAGACCTAACAATTAAAAAAAAAATAAAACAAATGTGAACTTAAACATTTGCTGATATAGTTTGCTTTTAGGAAATCATATTTTCTGTCAGGTAAAATAGTAGATGTCATCTGCAACAAGTAATCTGCTGTCAGCTGAAATCAAATTTTCTTATATTGTGAACAAGTTTTCCTACCTTACAGAAGCACAGACCAAAATTGTGGGGAAAGCTGTGCTTCTGACGTCAAATATCTGTGTTAACTACAGCTTGCCTCATTCTTCTTGCATTTCTGGGTGCTGGTGTATGCATACACAATGTGCCTAAATCAGCTTAATTTAATTTTTAACAGGGCAATGTTTTGCCTTTTGATGTATTAGAATAATTACTCCTTCAGTAGCACCAACTTTAACCGACTTTTTTGAGCAATTGTACGCTTACAAGCATTTAAGTAACCATTACTTGTTAAGTTACTTCAGTTTTGAATATTAGTCACAAATATAAGAAATGTTTTTATGCATTGGCTTACCTCAGTGATGTTGTTCACTGAGGTGATGGGAGATTGTGAAACAGTTGTTGGACATGCAGCGTTGTTTTTTTGTTTTTTGAAGGGTAGTTTGGGAGTTAAAGGTAGGAATATAGCATATAGAATGTGTGAATGTATATAGAACGTGTCTGAAAGTTTTAGAATAGCTAGCATGGTACACTCTTTCCCATTTTTAACTTAGCATAGATTTCCATAAGTTGCAATACAGAAGGTAAAAAAGTGATTTAGTTTTCAGTTTGCTGATCCATTTTTTCCTTCCAAATGTGTAATTCGTATTTCTTCAGATAACGCTGAAAATTCATCCTACATCCAAAACAAGTTAGGAAAGTAAGTGCATCTAGGACACTTCCTGACTCAAGGGAGGGGAGGAAAAGGAAGTTATGTATATGAGCTGGGGAGCTCGGCCAACATTGAGTCATCCTTTTAAAATCGCTTGATATCCAGTAAGCTTGCTGTCCTTACTGAACAGCTTTATGTAACTTTAGAATCAAGGCTTAATATCATAGAAACCATTTCTGAAATACTGAGTGTTTGATTATGACATTCAGCACTATTTTGCCTGTGACAATCAGAAAAATATATTGCCAAATATCATGTTGGCTGAATGCTGATAAGAACAATGAAAGTTAATGAAGTAGTAAAAGGAAACTTTCAACACTGGTTGAGGAGTGCTCAGTAAGTTGCTGGGAAATCCATTTTTTTGTGTGTTCATCCCTACTGAATATACATGTGCCTCAAAAACGGTCCTATGTCAAGAAGAAGCAAAACTTTCCTGGAAAAGATTGAGGAGGTGAAAAGGAAGTTGCTACTTCCATAGGGAAGATGGAAAAATCTGTATCTTACAAACCTAATATTTACAAGTGAGAGCTGCCAAAAGCAATCTTTTTTTCTGCTGCTGAACTTTGAAGTGGAAAAGACTGCCATTAGCTCTTTACTGCTTGGATTTGCTTTTTTGGAAATGGAGTAGTCAGTAATATAAACCAGCACATCAGTGTTGTTTTTGTTTTGGTCAGTTAAGTTAAAATTTGATTGCACTTAAATACATTAATTGAACAGTGTTACAGGCAAGTACACTTTAAACTGCCATTTACAAAGTTAGAAATGGTTATTTTCTGAATTATTGGAAAAAAAAAAATATAGTACTCTGATATTGTTGGAATATTTTTTATCTTTATGTCCGCAACTTACATTTTAAATTTCTTTTAAGATTGTTTTATCTGAAAATATGATGTGTGAGGGAATATTCACCAACACTGGCAGTATCAATCTGACTTAATTGTGCCTGAAGAAAGGTTCTTGAGAGATTCGTGAGAATTCATGAGAAAGATTTTCTTGTTCTGGCTCTTGGCTGTCTGGAAGCTGATTCCAGAAGCATGAACTTTCCTAATGGTAATTCTGGCTGGCTCTTTCGCTTGCATAAATTACCACAAATTATACAAAATAAACACATCATATGAAATGAGTTGTAATCAACTTTAAAGTATTATTTCGAATTGAAAATATTAATGAAAGAGTTCCTGAAAAGAGTTTGGAATCTCACCAACAGTTCTTCCTGTGTTAATAGTGTCCTAGAAGGAGCATTGAAGGTACCAATACTGACACAATTAAGTGCTGAATTGTGTGTTATGAACAGAGTTTTGCACAAATTGGGAGGGTGGAATACAGATACTTTGGAAAGTGATGACCAATTGGGACCTGGCAGCAGCACAGCTTACCACTCAGCCGAATACAGCCTCATGGTCAGGGCCTTGGTATCCAAGTTCCTGTAGATCCAAGCTGGAAGATACTGCTTGGAGTAGTGTGAGGCTATGGCTTGATATGTAGCATAAAGCCAGTCCATCGTTATTGTGTCTAGCTGTGATGCAAAGACTTCCAAATAACATGAACAATTAAGCTTATGGGGAAAAAAAAAAAAGCCAACAAAAAAAACCCGTGGTTCAGGAAGGTACAATTGCAAGGCCTTATATATACTAACCCTTATTTTCTTAACTGACAAGTTAAGTCATAGCGAAGTCTGTAAGTAATTATGGTCAGAAGATGCTTCTAATTGTGCCTTCTTAACTCAAGTTAAAAGGGTAGAACAGAGCTAACAGATAAAGGTGACTCCTGGATCTGTTGGAAGCAGAAGTGTCAGCACTGAAATGTATTTCTCCAGTAGTTACTTACCATGGCTTACGTATTCTGGGTTCTCTTTTGATTAAAATCTTTGTTATAGAGAACAGATTTTTTTTTTTTTTTAATAAAAATCTGTAGGGATACTGGAAGAATAGTGTGAAAATATGGCTATTGTGCAGAAAGACATGTAGATTTTTAATCATCTGTGAGATATCAGATAAAAAGATTAATATATGTTATTAATCTTCAGTCAAAACCTTAACCCCATTTTTACAGCTTTTGGTCAGCATGTCAGCAACGTTTGCTGTGCAGTTAGATCTCTATGTATGTGGGACCTGTCAAAGGATTTTTTCTCTATGCCAGGTTTCCCTCCCATTGGATCTTGGTGAACTTGAGTGTGTATAGCCACGCAGTTTATTCAAAAAATCCCTTCTGACAGGGAAGTTGCTTCTGAATTCCAAAACCAAAACTAGCCTTGTATTTTTTTTTTTTTGGTCCAGAAATAATTGTAACATTCAGATGTTTCAATTTATTTAAAGTAAGTGTGAGGATTAACGTCTTATCCTTGTTCCTTTATGCCAGTTATCTCATAACCTCCATCTCTAATAGATACAGAAGGGGATGTGGCCTTTTGCTTCCTCTCACCAGGAAATCATTTATCTGAAGAAATGTTACGGTTATGAATATTATCTGAATAAGTGTTACAGGTTTGGTGGTGTATTTGTGTATTTTGTACAGTCAGCAGGTGTGCAAAAGGGAGATTATTTGATCAGTGCTTAGCTGCCTGCCAGCTGAAATTCACTGCAGCTCTGAGGAGATTTTCACCTACATCTAAGCAGTATTAGTTTCCTGGGAGAGCAAACAAACACATAGCTATGTTTTGCAGACACTGCTGTCCCTTTTCTTAACCAAATACGGATGTTGTGTGTTATCTTCCCTTTCCGATGCAAAGAACTCAAGATAGAATATAGTTATTCATCCCGTATTTCTCACAGTGGAAATGTGTAGAGTTTCTAAATCCATATCTGATTTTTTTTTTTTTTTTTAGTAAGGAAAAATTTTTGGAAGTCTGTTTCTGAGTTTGATAGAATTTGGGGAATTTGGGGTACAGTAATGGAGCTTTCTTTCTTTTAGCCTTTAACTGCTGTTATTCCCTTTATTTTTTTATCAGCTAGAACATGCATTTTCTACAATAGCGGGCATCAAAGCCATTAAGATTGTAATGCTGTTTCTTTTGAAACTGAATGATTTAGCATGCTAAATATAAATGAGATGTTCTTTCAGAAAGTCTTATCTATAGGCACTCCTCATACGCATGCTGCATATACATTTGCTCTAGGTATTATTAAAAAAAAAATTGTTATTCTTCTGCAACAAATACATTTTTGAAACACCCACACTGTCAGAGTGAAATTAACCACCCCCACCCTCCTTTCACCTCAGTCTCTTTGTATGTGCCTATCTTTGTTAGAGATGTAGTGTTTGGATTGGCTTGGTTTTGATTGGCTTTCTGTATTTCCTTTTGATTTCAGTGTAATTTCACTGAAGTCGAGAAGAGACACGGCAGTCAGCCCTTCTGCTCAGGGTGGGGCTAGTTTGCTTTGAGTCACATTCTATTTGGCCTCAGTGCTTTTGGTGTCTTAAACTGTAAATGTTTCCCTGTAATTTTTCTTGCCTTTCTAGACTAATATCACTTAATGACTTTGCAGCCATTAAGAGTCACCTATGTGTATGTGTCGGGGCAGTAGAAATATACCATTCTGTTGTACTACGGCTATGAAACTTTACATTTGAGATAGCTGCTGCTTTTCCCTTTTAGTGTAGGGTGTTCATAATTTTAACTTGCGCTTCCAGTATAAGTGTATATTTAGGTCTTACTCATTACCTTCACAATGAGTGAAGAACTAATTGTGTTTAAAATATTCCTACTCATATTCACACAATTTCGAGTAGCCAGAAAAGGAGAAATCTGTCTTCCAGGGATACCTTTTCTAAGTAAATGTTCCCTAAGTGCCACAAGAGCTTATTCTTTGTTCTTTTCAAATTGAATTTGCATCTTATTCTTACCCAGCTTACAGAGTGAGGTAACTTTCCTGCTACGTTTCTGGATTACGTTGCAGTGTTTTGGAACTTTTGCCAAGAGTTTGTCACTCTCCATGTTCACACTGTCCTTATGCATTTATTCAAGAATCTGAAACCAGTAACTTTAGACACAGCAGGATGGGTGCCTGTGGTATTTCCATGTTCTAATGTTCCTTACTCCTGTTAGCTTTCCTCTCCCTAATATGAGTAAGGGGATAAATCCATTCCCGTGCCATCTATTCGGATGATTCAGAGCGTTTTCTTTGCAGATGACTCTGTCTGCATCAGAACATACAGTTAAGTATTTTTTTTCAATTATTTTAAATTATACTTGATTGTTTCTGTCTTTCTTTTTTACATAAAGCTTAGGGACTAAGTGCTTCTATTTTTTGAAGTAGTTTAAATTCTAATTAGTGTTCATTGCATTTCCTAAATGTATCAAGTTTAAGTGGCATAGGAACTCTCAGATAGTGAGTGCTCCTAATTCTGTTCATGGACCCCTTTTACTTGTTTCTCCTTTCACACCGCTGTTGCATTATCTACAGCTTCATTTGCTCTCTGAGGCATTTGCAGTGAGGAACTGAGAGTAGAAATGAGTTACGTACATTTTATTTTGCCGCTATATTAATTAGAAAATAAAATCTGTAAAAATGTCAAAACAATTCAGAGTAGTAGGAAAAGTGGAGATTACAAACCTGTAAGAATGATAGGAACAGTGTTATAGACCAGCCCTAGGCAAGCTTTATTTCCTTTCAGTATTTCTAAGGAGTTGGTTTTTTTTAAGAGCCAAGTCTGCAGATATAACGATCTGTATCGTGTAAGCAGCATGTTATGACATCCAGCTTTGCTTGGGTCACTTCTTCAAAAACAGAACCATTTTTGGATCTCCTGCTTGAAAATTTGGATGAAGGATAAATTATGGGAGATTGTATAAACAAAATCATTTTTTCCCTTGCTTCTCTGGGCTTTTCCATTGCTACTGGGAAATGTTTAACTAGTAAGACTCTTCTTTTTCTACTTCCTCTTGGGTTTGAAGTCCAGTTTCCTTTTAATACGTTATCTAGTAGCTGTTCCTGTAATAAGATCTCAGAAACAAATACGAGTGTTTTGTGTTACAGCAGGGCTAGTTAATAAAGGAAATTCATAGAAATTCAAATACTAGAACAAAAATAAGCATTTACTGTTCAATACGTACTTAAAACATGGAATTTTTCCAGCAGTGTAATTAGACTATAATTTCTATATGCTAAGAATGGTTAAATACCTTTTCACTGCTTGCCTAAAAGGTGTGTGTCTTTTTTTTTTTTCTGACAAGCATATTTCCTATTCTAATTTGCTCCTGATTCCTAAAGAGAAAAATGGGTCACCCTTGTGGTTCATAAATCCTTCTTTGTTTTATTTTAGCTTTTCTCTTTTAGATTTGATTTGTCTTTGGAATATTACCCATTCAGTGTACTTCCTTATGCATGTATTCCCATGGATAGACACAAATTGTGAGGTACATTACTAAGAACTTTCCTATACTGAAACACTTGACCAGCAAAGTTCTGAGCTGCAAGTGGTATCAATGCAGGAAGTTATTCTAAACCAGTGATGTTTTAAGTTCATACTCAAACTTGTTTTTTTACTGACTTCCCTTCTAGGACAGTGTTGACTTAACACTATTATACTGTTAAGGAAATGTTAAGGAAGCGCTGTGTAATGTTACCTTCTGTTTGTTTCCTTGTATCCTATATTTAGTTTCACAATAGCAAAAGCCAGTAGCAACCACTTTAAGTTGACTAACACAGCATATATATATTTTTTTTTTTTTTGTGCGACAGTTTATAGTGTGAAGAAAGCCTTAAGAACTGCGTAGCTAGAAAAAAAAATTCTTTGAACTTTTATTTAGATGTTGCTGCAGTACCGGGCATGAGAAAATAGAGCTTTCCAGGGTTATAAATAACAGGAATAAAGCACGTACAGTATGCTGTAGTTATAACTGGAAGAGTTTCTCGTTGCAGCAGCCAGATCACTGGTTGGTGATTGTCTGTAGTAATACGAAAGTTGTTAGGGAATGAAGGAAAGGAGGGCTAGAGGCTTGCAGCACCCTGTACCTCATCATCTTTCGTTTCAGTTCATCGTATGGGACGGATTTATTTTTCCAGATATCAGGGAATGATCAGAAATGAAGCTTAGGGTAAATTCAGTACTAGACTGAACAAACAGCTTCTATTCAGGCTTACTGTATGACAGCACCTATCAACCAATATTGTTACTGCTGTTGGTTGAGAAATAGCTGTCTTGTTTTTGTAACGTGAAAGGCTCGTATATTGATTCAGGTAGATAGTGGGTACAGTGAGGGTTAATTACTTCTGCGTGTAATTTTCTTTTCTATAAAAGGCTGAACTTTTGTGTATTTGCAAAATACCATTTAGTTTAAAATAACAAATGTTCAGCAATTATGTAGAAGAAAGGCAAATCCATGGATATCTGTTTGTCATAGATCTTGCTCCAAAGACTGTGTTATGGACAAGCTACTGAAGAAGAATATGATTTGAGTTCCATTTTGATTAAAACAGAGTTCTATTAGGTCTGTCTTATAAGAATTGAAAAGTATCTGAACCCTGAGAAATTGTGAAGACTTGGAGTATTCACTTAGTATCAGGAATGTGAAGTGGTGTTTTTTTAAGAGTGCCCAAAATAACCACTGGGAAGCTTGTTGTGTAATAGTTGTGTTGCATTTGAAAATTATTTTTTGGTGTGTGTAGAGAACAAGTTAATATATTTCCCATGTTCTTTCTTGTTACTTTTGGCAAAGCTTTTAAAGCAGTGTGCCAGCCTGATCACTTTCTGCCTGTGAATCTGAGTAGATAACAGGAAGGTTTGACATTGTTTTACTTCAAGGCTGCAGGGGTGCTAATTGGTAAATCTGTTGAGCAGAAATCTATCGAGGTGTTGAAAGTAATATGTACTTGGTAATCTGTTCTATTGTGCTATTCTTCCCCTGGGATTCTTCACAGTCATTTTAAAGATGAAAATACCGATACCTATGCTAGAATGCTGCCTCTACTCCCTCATCTCAAGAATTTATTAGTTATATTTTTGTGTATATAGGTCAAAGAAAGGTCTGGAGCAAGGAAGACTTAGACTTGGTTCAGGAGGGATGGTTTAGGTAATACTTAAGCAAACTGGATGTACCTAAGTTCATATGCCATGATGAGATGCACACAAGAGTGCTGGGAAGACCTGAGTGTCCTCCTTGTGAGGTTGCTCTCGATTATATTCTAATGACTGCGGCAACTGGGAGAGGTGCCAGAGGACTAGAAGAAAGCATGTGTTGCTCCTGTTTTCTAAAAGGTCGAGAAGGAAGAAAAGGAAACAATAGGCTGGTCATCCTCATCTCATTTCCTAGGGAAGCAAGGAAACAACTAATCCTGGAAACCATTTCCATGTACACACAAGAAAAGGAGGTGATTGAGATTAGTAGGTGTGGATTCACAAATATGAAATCATGGTTGACCAGCCTGGTCATCTTCTACAGAGAAATGAGTAGCAAGAGAAGAGTGGTGGATACTGTCTGCCTCAATTTCAGTAAGACTGAAGACACTGTTTCCTATAAGATCCTTGTATGAGCTGGTGCTGATGAAACACGGGCTGGATTAACAAACAGACTGTGGTGTGGATGGTGCAAAGCTGCACCAGGGGAGGAATAACTCCGTGCAGCTGCAGTGAGCCAGCCAGCAGATGGAAAAAATCTTCTCTTGTAGAGAAGGACCTGAAGATGCTGAACACCAGGGTAAACGTGGGCCAGCAATGTGTCCTTATGGCAAAGCAGGCCATGGTTCCTTGGGCTACATTGGGGAAAACATTGTTAGCAAGTAGAAGGGAGTTTTCTTCCCCTCTGCTCTGTGCTGAGAGCCACGTCTAGGCTCTCCAGTACAAGTGATACAGAGCTACTGAAGAGAGTACTGTAACAGTATGCTAATGTGTTCAAAGGTCTGGAGCATCTGTCGTGTGAGGACAGGTTGAGAGAGCTGAGAGTGTTCACCTTTGAAAATAGAAGGCTCCAGGAGGGATCTCATAAATGGATGTAATTGAAGAGTGAGTGCAAATAGCCATGGAGCCAGGCTGTCCTCAGCAGTGCCCAGTGACAGGACAAGAGGCATTAGGCACAAACTAGAATGTTGGAGATTCCCTTTAGTCATAGGATTGTTAAAGCTGGAAAAGACTGCTAAGATCTTCTAGTCCAACCATCAGCCTATCACCGTCACGCTCACTAGCCATGTGCCTCAGTGCCACATCTACGTGTTTCTTGAAAATATCCTGGGACGTGGACTGCACTGCTCCCTGGGCAGCCTGTTCCAATGCCTCACCAGTCTTTCTGAGAAGAGGTCTTTCCTAATATACAATCTAATATCCAACCAATCACCAGAAAACACTTTTTTTTTTTTTTTTTTTTTTTTTTAAACCATGTGAGCAACAGAGTACTGGCATAGGCTGCCCAGAGAGGCTGTGTGTCAGAGATCCTTAGAGATCTCTGACAGCCCCTGAACATGGCTCTGGGCACTGTGCTCTTGGTGACCCTGCTTAAGCAGGGTCTTTGAACGTGAACAGAGCTGCCTTTCAACCTCAACTTCTCTGTGATTCGGTGAAATAAATCTGAGAGGAAGGGTATTCTTAGATTTATTTGTTCACTCACAGAAGTTTACTTACAGTCAGTGCTGCTTAGATTGGTTTATATGTAATGTGTAGGTAGTACGTAATGCGTAGGTAGTACTTCAGATGATACTGGTATGAGTGCAGTTTCTTACTTATTCTGTACAATTACTGATAAGTTTTGAGGTTCTTTCCTTGTGGGGTGAGGAGGGTTTCAGAGGGTTTTCAGATTTTGTTTAGAAAATACAAAATTAAGTGGAGAGCAGAAAATACTTAGAAGGTCCACTGCCTCAGTCATCTTCATTCAAGTATTAAAAATAGTCCTTTCCAAAGAGATTTGGTACACTTCATGTATAAATAGGTGTGCCTTAAGAAAACTAAATTGTTAAGAAGATTGATTTCCACTCCTGGATTGTGTATTTGAAATGGAGATTATGAACCAAACAACATAGGCCTTAGCACAAAAGCTTGGGAACCACTGACTTGTTCTTGTCAGCTCTGCTATTGTCTAGGCTCTAATGCATCTCTAGAAGTTTAAGCCACATAATCACTAGAGTAGCACTGCCTTTTGTAGCACACAGTTTTTATATGTTAATGTCTTAATTATGGGAGTAGTATTGCTCAATGTTTTGCTTACTTTTGGGAGCATGTCGTTGGTTATATGCTCAGTGGCACTGTTATTTTTCGATGTATCATTAAATTATAAACATTTTAGGAAGTTGCACCAGTAATGTAAACTTATTCCCTTCTTTTCCTCTGTTAGGAAGAAGAAATCAAAGAAATTGCAATAACTCATCATGTAAAGGAAGGACATGAGAAAGCAGACCCTTCACAATTTGAACTTCTGAAAGTGCTCGGACAAGGATCCTTTGGAAAGGTTGGTAATCTAACTCCTAAGAAGTCAAGTATTCTGTTATACACTCAACGTTTCTGGCACTTTAGTGAGTATTGTCTACACCAAGATCTCAATAGGTGTATATGGTCCATAACCTTAGTTGTCTGAATCTAGCTTAAAAATGAAACAGTAACTTTTTGTGACAGATCATTGAGAGGGAGTGGAATATGCAGTATAAGACAACAGAGCCTTTTGATCAATTTTCAAACTTAATTGAAGTTGTAAATGTAATAATAAGTTCTAGTATATAACGTTAAACTTATCTTAGCCAATTCTACTTTTTCCTAATATCTTTCTCTTAGTGGAAAGAAGGTACTCTTAGTCATGCTATTGGAGTAGTAAATCCAGTTATCTGATTGACTTGTAAAGTTGTAAAAACGTGTATCATCTCAATTTTTGAGTGTTTATACAAAAAAAATGGATTAATGTTATGAAACCCCAAATACTTTTTATAGAAACTTAGGAAGATGACACTACTACTCCTTCAGTTTCTAAAAACTAATTTGTGTGCTTTTCAAGGAATGTTAACACAGGAGAGGGAATTGGGTACAGAAACTGAGATTAATCTAGTCTCATATAGCATGTTTAATATTCTCATTTACCATTACATGTCACTCTGCTTTTTTATAAATAACCAGAAAACCTGTGGCAGATACTTTTTTCCTCCTCATTTCTAAATCTGAAAATTGTCTTTACATCTTTTATTAGGGACATTAAAAAATACATATATCCCACTGAAGGAAGCTTTTTACACTGAAAAAGAATCGTGGAAAAGAATCATAGAGTCACTAAGGTTGGAAAAGGCCTCTAAGGTCATCTAGTCCAATGTCCACCTAAGTTGAGGCTAATTGTACTTTATTTATATATGTGGAACTCAACCAAAGCATGTCATAACAGCTATGCTTTGACACGAGGTTGGTTCTCACTATTGTTCTATGTGTTTAACTATACGTTAAAATGAACAATTTTGTTAAACTTTGATTTACATCGTTTTCTGATCAATCTTTGTACACATCTATTTTCCTATCAGACAACTTTTTCACTTGCGTGTTTGCTTTACCATCTTACAAAATGTTACTAAAACAGAGCTACTTGGAGATAAATATCAGAAAGTTTTGTTTGATCATAAAGTTGAATTTTGTGTTTCAGATTTGTCTTCTAAGAAAATCCAAATTCATCCTTCCTTTTACTCACTGAAATGAATTAAGTTAAACAATCTACCAAAGTAATTCTGGTTTACTTTGAACCTTTTAGATTATGAAATGGAACAATAGTATGTAAAAATGCAAGGAAACTTCCATTTGTGTTCAGCAGGATCTAAAGAGAAGTGTCAAAGAAAGATGCAGTTAATAGTAGAATGAGGAGGGAGTAACAAGACTGAGTTTCATTGAAATACTATTTACTCAAATTTCATAGCAAATCATATTCATCTGCCTTGCCTTTGTTTTCTTTTAAGAATTCTTTTTAATTCTCTGTGCAGGTTTTTCTTGTTAAAAAAATCTCAGGGTCAGATGCCAGGCAGCTTTATGCAATGAAGGTTTTGAAAAAGGCCACGTTGAAAGGTAAGCACTGTTTGGAGCAAGGAGATAGGGAAATCATAGGCATTGTTACGAATAAATCTTACACACAAGAGTACTCTGCAGATTGTATGTATCTCAGAGTTCTGTTAAGCAGAATATAGTGATTTATATTGTAATGCCGAAAGGATTTAGTAAACAGTACAATACTGATAGAATTACAGAAGTTGGTTTGGTTCTCTGCCATGTTGAGTGTTACATCTTTCTCATTGATGGTGGCTTAAAAGAGTAGTTGGTACATCTGCTGCCTGACTTGCTCTTGAGCTGTTATCTGAAACTTAATATCCTTCCTTATTTCATTTGCTGTGTATCACAGAAGATAACAGCTAATACTATTTGCTCATTTTGTATTTATGTTATGATATTTAAAAGTGCATTGTGTCAGGTGTTTTATTTTAAAAGTTTTAAACACTGGAGTTCAAGTCCTTCTGATTTCTTTAATTTTCAGAAGTACTCAGTACCTTTCCCCAAAACTTGTGGCATTTGCTCTTGGATATATATGTGTATATATATATAACTTAAGTTAACTGTCTAAGTTAAATGAGCAAAAATGACTTTTAAAATGAGTCCTTTTTTTAATTGTCAGTGAAAACGAAAGTCATCTCTCACGCTAATCCCTTAACCTGAATGTGTGTTTATTGTTTTATGTCGTTGTTAATATTTCAGTCTATTTATAGTTCTAAGTCATGACTGCAGTGGAATTGAAATGATAATTTTGAAATAGGTCTGACAACATATGGAACACCTCTGTTACTGATATAAACCTGATTTGCAGTTTTAACATAATTTTATTTATTGGAAAATATTTGTAGAATGACTTGTAAACAGAAGCTTCACACTTCTATTGAACCTCTATTAAAATGTTGAACATGAATTTTTTCTGCTTAAGATCTACTGCCAAATGTCTATTTCAAATCTCATGATACTTCGCAATCTTTTAAACCTGCTAGTGAGGATGCGAGTGCTTTTTGAACCGTTTCCTATGTTCTGATTACTCTGCTTTGTGCCACGTGTTATTCTCATTATTTATTTCCTATTTTTCTGAAATTGATTTCCACTCATTTAAAATCCTTTGATACTTTCAATAGCCTTTCATTCCCCGGACTGTTAATAGCTTAGAATTAGAGTCAAAGATCATTTAGCAGTTGCTTTTTTCAGTTGCTTTTGAGAGCCTGTCTCCATTGCTTTTTAAAGGTGGCTTAATCTTATGTATAAAAAGTACAGTACAAACTGGCTCTAGTTTTGCCTGCGCATGGGGAATGGAAATACTGAAGCTAGTATTTGAAAAATACACACTTCAGGGCACTAAGCACTCGAGGATGCAAAAGTCTTGAGTAGAAAGGTGGCACTAACAGAAGGATATCACACTTTTCACACTTTGTATGTGAATTTTCAGATGCTCTTGAGTGTCATTTGTTTCATGATTTAAGAAGAGCAGAGTTTCAAGCAAATGAAGGGTACTACTAAAATCTTAATATAAAACTAACTGGAAATAATACTGGGTTTTTTTGTAATTGGAGCTTCCTTTGAGATCTTGTGTTGTAATTTTAAATAACACGCTGTATTACTTGCTTTGCCCAAGATTCCATAGTTCTTTCAAGTCTATTTTATGATGTTGTTGTTCTGAACAAAAGTTCAAACCATGACCAACAGACATTTGTAATACTATTGTGTATGATTTTAAGCTTATCAGGAAATGCATGAGAAATGCTAACTCATAATATGAATTCTGTTTTCTTAATCTTGCTTGTGTTCTGTTGTAGTTCGAGATCGAGTTCGGACAAAAATGGAACGTGATATCTTAGTAGAAGTTAACCATCCTTTTATTGTCAAGTTACATTATGGTGAGTTTGAGGAAAAAAGTACATCTGTATCTTACAAATGAGTGCTTGTCAAGGTACTACCTAACATGAACTGCAGTTCAAAGAATGACAGAAAAAAATGTGCTATCTAAATCTTGATCATGCAAAGCTTGCTGTATAGTAATTGTCACGCACTGTAAGTATGTGGTTAACTTCATGCACAGTAATACATCTTTCTTTATAGGATTGAGCATCTGTAGCCCTTTGTTTTATTAAAAAGGACAGTTATCTATTTACATCTTTTCTACGTCATTCACTGTTTTACTTGATTTCTTATCCCTGCCTTGCTCTGTAGAAAGTATGCAATGGCATCACTTCACAGATTCATTAAAATTAATGTCTTCATCCATGTTGTTGGCAGTGGGGTTGTGTGCAGTCTCAGCAAGCTTGCTGATGACACCAAGCAGTGGGGTGTGGTCGACACAGCAGAGGAATGGGATGCCATTCAGAGGGTCCTGGACAGGCTTGAGCAGTGGGCCCAGGTGAACTTCATGAGGTTCAACAAAACCAAGTGCAAGGTCTTGCACCTGGGTCAAGACAACCGTCACTACCAATACAAGCTAGGGGATGAAAGGATTGAGTGCAGTCCTGCCAAAAAAGATCTGGAGGTACTGGTGGATGTCAAGCTGGACATGAGTCAGCAATGTGCCCTTGCAACACAGAAAGCCAGCTGTATCTTGGGCAGCATCAAAAGAAGTGTGGCCAGCGGAGTGAGGGAGGTGATCCTGCATCCTTCTGTGCTAGTGGGGCCTCACCTGGAGTATTGCGTCCAGATGTGAAGTCCTCAGTACAGGAAAAGCATGGACCGGTTGGTGCATGTCCAGAGAAGGGCCACAGAAGTGATCCAAGGGATGGAACACCTCTCCTATGAGGACAGGCTGAGAGAGCTGGGCCTGGTTCAGCCTGGGGAAGAGAAGGCTTCAGAGAGACCTGATAGCAGCCTTTCAGTATCTAAAAGAGCTACAGGAAAGAATGGGACAGACTCTTTAGCAGGGTCTGTTGTGACAGAACAGGGGAAATGGTTTCAAGTTTAAAGAGGGTAGATTTAGATTGGATCTAAGGAGAAAGTCTTTTACAGTGAGGGTGGTGAGGCACTGGAGATGTGGTTGATGCCACATCCCTGGTGACTTTCAAGGCAAGGCTGGATCAAGCCCTGGGCAGCCTGATCTAGCTGTGCATGTCGCTGTCCATTGCAGGGGAGTTGGAAGAGACATTTAAAGGTCATCTAGTCTGACTCTAAGGATTCTATGATTCTATTCCATGAAAATTGATTTAATTTTAATTGCACGGACATCCATAAAAATGTATTCATGTTGAAGAGAGGAAATCAGTACTCTCAAAATATCTTGCAGAAAGTAAACTGAAAAGAAGATAACACTAGCAAATAGTTAATTTTTTTTATTGTTCAATTCGTATTTTTCCTTTTAGGATCTATTTCTTTTCCTACCGTTCAAATCTCAGCTCTCTATCACTCTGACATTGGCTTTCACCATCTGCTTGTCACTTTTGCGAACTAGACTAGATCTCCCTGCTTAGCTGAGTTTCCTGAAGTTTTAGAATACATACTTTTGTTACTGATTTGCTCTTCTGAGTGTAGGCTTTTTTACTTTCAAATGCTGCAGCACCAAAATAGTGTGTTTTTATTTTTTAGACATTATGTTGGTGATATGCTTTTCATTTACGTGGCATGAGAGTTGCTTGTTTCATGACAGGGAAGCATTTAATAGTTTTAAATATTTTTTCCCCACAATGAAAAAAGAATTAATTTTTTTATAAATTAAAAGGAGGTTAAAAGATTAAGAAAGGTGAAGAAAATCAGGGTGAATTATTGAGTATGTTATTCTTCTAACCATGGGTAGAATTAGATAATGTTTAATGCTTTTAATTGGTCTTTTCAGCTTTTCAAACAGAAGGGAAGCTATATCTTATTTTGGATTTTCTCAGGGGAGGAGACTTGTTTACACGTTTATCCAAAGAGGTAAACTTTCTTTATTTGAAAATAATATACTAATAAAATTTTACTATAAGTTGCCTATATTAGGGAGGTTTACTCTTTATAAGCCAATTTTCATTGAATGAAACTGTAAATATCTTTTTTAACCAGTTGTTTTTGTTTTGTTTTGTTTTGTTTTCCACAAGTAGTCATTTCATGAGAATGCTGTTGGGTAATTTACATTGTCTAAGCCATTTTTTCAGAAACCAGTAGTCTGTCTGTATTGCTTTTTACACCTTGCTTAGATTTTTTTCTCCTATTGCTATCACAATTTGTGTCAGAAAGAACATGAATTTATATGAAGCATGGACTTTCAGAAACTTTCAGTTTCTTGTAGAGATTTCTCTTCATGAATGTGCCTGTACCAAATGTTGGATTTTTTTTTTGTAGAGGTAACATCAGCAAGTACTTTTTGTACAAGCTTTGGGCTTACATCTTTTCTTTAAATCTACAGAAGTGAATATATGTACTATTTTAATTCTTACAAAGGCCGTTTTCTTAGTTCAGTCTTTGTTTTCTTCCCCTTCTACAGTTGAATCTCAGGTTGCATCTTGGGGTTTTTATCATTATTCTAAGTTCTTTTTGATAGTCTTGGAGAAATTCAGGCGTTTGAATTTTAATCTCTTTGTCTGGAAACAAAATGTTCACATCCAATGAAGAGGTAGTCTCATTCTTTAAATTCTTTAAATGCTAGGTTTTGTATAACCAAACGTTGAACTGCTAGTTGTTTTTTAATAAACAAGGGAAGGGAGTATTATGAAGAACTATTCTGCAACAACAGGTCATCTACAATCAATCAGATTCTGGATTATTTACTTAGTGCTAATGTAAGCTTTAGAGATTTTGCATGTAAAATAATTGTTCTGTTTTTTTCAGGTGATGTTCACAGAAGATGATGTTAAATTTTACCTAGCGGAATTAGCACTTGCTTTAGACCATCTCCATAGTCTTGGAATAATATACCGGGACCTAAAACCAGAAAAGTAAGAATCCACTGCAGCAAATGAAGTGTATTAATTTGATTTGTATAGCACTTCAACCAGTGCACTTCTCTTTCCAGCTGTTAAATTTTAATTTTATATATTTATTATATAAACTGAACAGGAATGGAGATTGGGGAAATTTGTAGTGTTCTTTAATTTAAAAAGTCGGATTTCGTTTCTAATCAAAAAGGAGCGTCTAGTTTGAGTGATATGCCAAGGACTATATGTTGCTGTAAGTAGAAAGTATACTGAAACGTGTGTGCCTCTACAATGAGAGACATATTTTTACCATTTTTTTTGGTTACTAATGAATTGCACTTGAAGGCTTAAAAATAAGCATTTTTTTGAAAGCTGATTTTTAAAATATACTGGAATAAGAGCAGACTGGAGTTCAAATTTAAAAGATGAAAATAATATGTTAAGTGCTTATTTAATCTACTGGCAGTCGAGAAATTATACTGAAAATTTAAACTAAGCTTGAAACTGAAAACTCCAGTGTAGTATTGCCCTTCAATAACTTAGTTGTATCTGTCTCATTCAAAGGATTGAATTCTATCTCCTGTTCTTCGTCTTCCATAACTTTTTCAGTGTTTGAAGATGTAAAGAAGGAAATGCCAGTGACATCATCTGTAAAATTTTAAAGCATTTCAGATAAAAATGCAAACGTTTTAATGTGTGCTGTAGTACTGCTTTCTGTTTGGAAAGGAGTCTACATGAAAATACAGAATGTGCTTCTCCTCTGTTGTGCTTGATAAGGTTGTTAATATACTGCACCTCATTGCCAGGACATCTGAAAGTCTGCTGTCCTTGATGATCCCACTTCTCTGTTATGGCTATGTGGAGAACCTAAGAAGTCTGCGAGATAATTGTCTCATGCCAAGTATTAGCAGAAAGGAAAATGAGTAACAAGTATTACAGAATTTGGCTGTTACATAGGACTTCCATTACTATAACCTGTTCTTTTGTGCATCTTTTAGAAATAAAACACAAATTTTAAAATGTTATGCCTTGTCTGACAAGAAGGATTCATTCTCAAATCAGAAATTTGCTGACAATTAGTTTCAAGGGGAAAAGAGGGAAATCATAATTGTAAAAAGCCACAGTAACTGCTGCCTCAAACAGCATTAAAAATTAAAAATAGAAAGTGTCTGTACCAGTGGAAGAACCTTAGTTTTAAGCCTTGCAAGTGTCTGATGCAAAATCCTTTTCAAAAGTTGAAATTGGAAGAGATTGCAGTAATTCACAGACTGTACTGGGAGGCAGTTTCCCACTATGGAGACTGGAAGGAGGAAAAGGGTATTGTACATCTAGTTTGTCTCTCATTGCAATTAAATGCAGTGGTTGTTAAGGGGAGTTGGTGTCTCCCATGTGTGGCCCTTTATTTTTGTGATTGTAATAAACAGGCTCTTAACTATGAGGCCTATTGGATGTAGGTCCTTTGGTACAAAGTGAGAGTATTTATTAATGTTATTTAAAGTTGTGGACGTTCTTTGAAACCATAATTACACATTAATGCACGTTTTGTATACATACACGAGCATAACAGTTCTTGCTCAGTTTAGGAGTAATAGAAATATATCTCTCATTACCACATCTAGTTAAAATAAATACATATGTTACAGGTGGCCAAAAGTGAAAATTCAAGCTAACTTAGTACATTACATGCTGAATTTAACCAAATAGATAAATAAAAATCTGATGTGCTGAATCTGTTTCATAATCTTTAATGAGAGAGAATTGAAGGATAAGAAAATTTGTACTTTCAAAGTATCTCCTCCTAATGATGCATTTTCATGTGCTCACTTCTGCGTGTCTTTGTGCTGTTCTGTCAGTTCTCAGATGTTGTCAATACACTGTTTGAAACAATTGTTAAGATTGTTTTTTTGTTTGTTTTTTAGCATCCTGCTTGATGAGGAAGGACATATCAAATTAACAGGTGAACAAATGGCAATTGCAACACATTGATTTTTCTATTCATAATAGTCTTTGAATCTCCCTCTTTATCTCCCTCTTTTTTGTTAGAGCAATGCAGTAAAATCAGCAGTTTTAACTAGTAGGTGCATCTGCTGTGGGGCAGATAACGTAATTAATTTGGAGTAGATAAAATATGTATTATATTGTTTTGAAAGTATATCTCACGTTATGGCCCCATAATAATGGTTTGGGGATGGGGCTTGTGGGCAGAGAAATTTCTAATTCCTGTATGTACATTTAGGCATGTATATTTATGACTTATAAAAGCATCACGTTTCACGTTGTGCTGAAGGTATTGTCCATTACTGATTCCAAGTAAATAAAGACATTTTGAACTATTGTATTTTCTTCCAGATTTTGGCTTAAGTAAGGAATCGATTGATCATGAAAAAAAAGCCTACTCTTTCTGTGGGACGGTAGAATATATGGCACCTGAAGTCGTTAATCGACGAGGCCATACACAGAGTGCAGACTGGTGGTCTTTTGGTGTTTTAATGGTAGGTTTCTGGTAAATGCGATAATAACAATACTGCTTTACAAGGTTTGTTGAAACAAATATTTTAATGTGTAGGGTGACCTTTAAACGAATTGTAACTACCAGAAAATTTTGAAGTACTTGGAAATTAATAACAATACAATAACATTTGGATCAGGATTGTCAACTAGGTCTCATATCAACACCAACAATATGCCATCCTTTTGTTACTGTTGAGTTGAAATACTGTGCATCTATTGTGGTTTGAATATTATGGAGACTAATAGGAGTACTAAAATATACAGGAAAAATACTGTCTTCCAAGTTGAGGAGGACACTTAGATCCAAGTTTAAAACATAAATTTATTCACAAGAGGGAAAAACCTGAGCAAAAACATCCTGAAAAGTCTCCAGTGTAACTACAGCTTGTTAGAATAATGACAGCTGTTGTTTGTGCATATCAAAACTAAATGTAAATGATGGCGAGCTGATAGGGATGCTCAGGAGGACCCACCTTACACTGCATCTGCAAGGAGCTAACTTCTGTTGAATTGTAGGGGAAATGTGTGTATCAAATATGGCTTTGGAGGAAAAAAACCCAGTATTTTAGGAATGCTTAATGGCCTTTAACGTATATAATTTTTGTGTGCGTTTTTGCTGTGAGATTAAAAATAACTATTCCTAAAGGAATTTTTTTACTGCTTCTGTAGTACATCTACAAATGTGACAGTACAGTATGTGTGCTTTGTAGTACAAGAAGGACTTTTGTGTCTGAAAATGTCGTCATATCACATTTTAATCATCTAGAATGCTGTTGTGATCTGAAAACTGACTATGTAAAAGTAGCACCTGATGACTAAACTCTCTCCAGACAGACAAGCACAGACACACACTCTCAAAACTGCTCATTTTATCATTATTAACGCATTTAATCATTACTGTAGGCTTTGAGCATGCAGTCAATTAGAGGAAAATTACAAAGTAGTGGCAAAATATTTCTGGTTGATGATAACGCAAACATAGTTAAACTTCAACTTTATTTAATACAGCTGAAAAATACAGTTTTGTGCTAATGAAGCACATGTTAATGTTGAAAATTGCTGAAATATGTTAGGTGTGACTGCTGTAGTTTTCAGTCTAAATGCACTGCATTTCAAACACCTTGGCTTCAATTTTAAATATGAAAATATGTTCCTAGAGAGCAGATCCTCTAAATTACTACAGAGAATGCAGTGCAATTTTTCTGAGACATTTTTCTTGTGCGTCTCTGGTTCAAATGCTAATTTTCATAGGCAGTCTGTATCTATCCATTCTTAATTCAAATCTGTGTTGATTTGAGAAGAATCAAGGTGTTGGTGGTGTAATATGAGTGCACAGTATCTAGACATAAGTTATAGCATAGAAAGGGAGACTAGGAAGATAATAAATCATTTTTCACCCTGTCTCCTTCTGTAGGACATATGAAGTATGTGTAAACCATTATTGAGCAGTAACTTTTAATATGTCCTTAAAACAGCGGATATTTTCATGGATGCCAGGCATCTGAAAATGTTCATTTAAAGTTTTCAGAAGCATTACAGATTTGTAGAGGTACTCTCCTGCTGAAATAAATAACAAATGGTAACTATGGAAGGCAAATGTTGACTTAAA
This sequence comes from Pavo muticus, assembly GCA_016647715.1. Classification (NCBI taxonomy): domain Eukaryota; kingdom Metazoa; phylum Chordata; class Aves; order Galliformes; family Phasianidae; genus Pavo; species Pavo muticus. Next base: position 532,592 of record JACDJE010000186.1, on the reverse strand, counting down.
GTACTATTGGGCTGTAGGCATTGGACTACAGTGTTCTTTTGTGAGGAGGGATTGGAGTGGAACAAATAACACCTGTTGAGCTGTTTGTACAAATGGGTATGCTTGTAACAAATGAAAGCTTGCTAAAGAAACTTTTTATTATTAATCCAGACCATTTCAAGTACGCAAGTATGAAATGTAACAACACAAATTTGCTCTTAAAAAAAAAAAAAATTACTAAGTGTAGTTTATGAACCATTCTAAACAGAAAAAAAAAAAAAAAGATTTTGATAGTTTTGCTTTAATTCTTGCACATCTTCCTGGCAATTATGTAAAAACAGTTAATGTTGAAAGTAGTGCTTTTTTGTGTTGGCTGTGTATTAACTTCAAGATTTTACATATACGTATACATGTAAAAAACAAGAGAGTACAAAGTAGCAGCTGTTACTGAGAATATTTTTTAGGATAGTAGGAAATTTAAAATAAATTTTAATAACACATTTCAGATTTAAGAAAACTACAGTTGTACATTATTCACTGAAGTTATCACTGTGTATTTTCAGTACTTAACGATTGAATTTTTGGGTCATAACAGAAAGATTAGAGGACATCTTGTATTTAGGATGGCTTAAGCTTGCATAAACTATTCAGCAAATTCTTTTATAATTACTTCAATTTTGATGGCTTTTAGTGTATGTGATGAAATTTCATTAAACTAAATTGTTTTGCAATTCTTTAACCAAAAATCAAGATTCCTGCCTCAGTGCTGGCTGCCACGTCTGCTGCCAGATGGCTTTCAGTACCTCAGATCTGGTATCCCTGCGGAAATACTGCAGCCCTATAGAAGTTCCTTTATATTTATCTATTTTTACTTGGTCGCTTTCAGAACAGATCAGTATTTTAACAGTGTCTACTGCCTTCTGCCAGGCACTGTAGAATGTGCATGCATGTACCGTGTAGCTCCTACATGTTCCTTCAGACTTTATTTCCACTGTATACGTATACAGTAACCACTTTTTCATCATGCATGTCTTTGTCAATCAACTAACCTTTTTCCCTCTTCCAATAAAGACTATGTATTTGCTGATTTTAAGCATTTTAATATTTTTTAAATATCTCTGCGTGAGGACAAACTGTCACTAACTTTTGAAAGGGGAACCTTTTTCCCTACTCCTGCCCTCATCTAAACTAAAATATAGTTGCGTAGCTCAAGTTTTCTAAAAATAAACTTTTAAGGCAGAAGTGGTACACAAAAAAATATAGGCTAAATTGTTCAGATGAAAGCATGTCAAGCAAGATATCAATCTAGGAAGATATTTTGCAGCATTACAATAGCAGAGGCTGCTCAATACTCATAGTAATTTAAACTGTACAATGAGAAGTTGTTTTACGCAGGCTTGATTGTTAATATGCATGAGTTTTGGAAGGTTAAGATGCTGAGTAGTTTTGTCAAAAATTAGATTCTTGTCCAGGTAATGTAATTGATGAAAGTTTTACTCTATACAGTTTGAAATGCTCACTGGTACTCTACCTTTCCAAGGGAAAGACAGAAAAGAAACCATGACTATGATTCTCAAGTGAGTACACTCTTATTTATATATCTCATCAGGTATTCTACAGGGATGCCCTCGGGGCTGCAATATCTAATTTCTACTCTTCCCTCATTTCCAAAGGTACTGGTAAATCCTCACTCCCTATTAATTCCCTTTGCCATCTATCTAATTTGCCTTTCTATCCCTCCCCCTTACCAGGTACAAAGAATTTCATAGCAGTTATTTAATCTATAATAACAACTTCTTCAACCATATTATCTTTCCCATCTTATTTCCATAATATTTTAACCTTCTTATCCTTTTTTATATCCTATACATTTTTTTCCTTGTTTTGTTGCTTTTTTTCTTTTGAGAAAGTATTTTCTCTCCTTTTCCTTCTCTTTCTTGCCAGCCCCTTACCCTACTACTTTATATTTACTGCTGCCAACAGCTTGCTTCCCCAAAACTTCCCTTACATATTCTCCTATGACTTATCCAAGCTCCAATTTTCCTCTTTGCTATTTGCAGTATAGGTTTTGCATTAGCTATATTGTGGAAATTGCTTTCCTTCATGCAGTTTAACGTACTTGTTTTTGCTATTAAGGCCTGCTTTTTTTCTTTATTGTTGCCCTACATCTTTTTTGATCTAACATAACCTATGGCATAATAGTCCCACGTTCAAGACTGTAATCCAACTTTGTGCAAACTATTCTGTTTTATCATGTCATAGTTTCACTTCTGTGTCAAAACATTTTTTACTAACACCATTTGTTTTTTTCCTGGAAGCTCATAGGACTGTTTCAATTTTCTCATTTGTTTCTCCTTTCATAGTTAATTAAGCGTCCTTTGTCCTGTTACCACTAAATATCGAAACCAGTGCTACTTTTGCACCAACAGCCTGCTTTTAAAAATTCTTTCATATTTTTCTAAGAAATTTGCATGTGAAGACTACTAGAAAGCATACTTGTCCAGGCTTTTGCATTCATAGTGCATGTACATAGTTGTTCTTTGCCCCTTCTTTTCTTTCCATATTTGTAGGTATATTTAGGGGTGCTAATTTCTACCACTGTCTCAACACCATCCTGATTAACATCTTCATGTCATGATTATTGAATGTTTTTAACTAAAAGGCTCTATCTATTCACAGCAAGTATAAACTAGTTCTGCCCAGCTTCTGTCTACAAGAAAGTAGTCTGAGGTTGTTCTGCTGCACTCACGCTTACGTTAGGAGCCATGCTTATTTTATCCATGTCTCAAATCATGTATTTCTCTTCTTTATCTACCTGTCTGCATGTGACTCCACTTTATTACTCAACAGTCTTTCCACTGGTGCTTCGAAAATCTTGTGTTCAGCTGGCATGTAGAATATCCTCCTTGCAAGTTAACCAACATTCATAGTTACTTTCAGATTTCATCTGAGCATGCATCTCTAATTCCCTTTTCAAGTTCCCTCAGCTTCTAGTCTTTGTAACTGCTACTTGTTTCAGAAAGCTGTACAAAAAATGTGATGTGAAGTAAAGAATTTTTAGCTATCTTTTAATGTTCACTATATCAATTCTGTACATATGTTATGTAGATCACTCCAAAAGTAATGCCTCGTGTTTATTTCCATGGAAACTACAACAAATACAAAGAGTGCAATAACACTATCTGATAGAGCAAATTCTCAGCTACAAAACACTCATTTTCAACATAGTTAACAATATTAGCTATACATTCTTCCAGTAGTGAACAAGAGCCTGCGTGCCTTATTCATAAAAAGTCTGTGCCAGCAGAGGTGACCCACTGTCGCCACTGCTGCAACACACCACCCAGTGCCTCACTGTGCTCACATCCACTTTTTGGTCTCTATAAACATTCAGCAAGCATTGCTGAATGTCAGTGGGTGCCATTTTTTTCTGCACACAGGAATTCAGTTCCGCGCTTTTTAAGGGCACTTCCCTTGGCACCATTTGTGCCAAGGGAACAGGCACTTCCATGTCAGGCACCATTTGTCAGACTGCCACTCTGCTGCCATCTGTCACATGGAAGCAACATGTAATGTGATATTGGCTGGAAGGTTCAACTTCTACTGCTATAGCATCAGTATCCACCTCTGATGTCATGTGCTTACATAATAAAATAGGAGGCATTACTTTCAGAGCAGCACTCAAACGTACGTACGTACATACAAGTCTGTTTTGTTGTTGATAATATGAACAACTAAAAACCAAAATATATTTAAAAGTTTTTAAGTTCACATTTTTTGTCTGGCCCCATAAGTATTAGTGAATGGCAGTATGTTTTCTTTTTATCTCGCATATAATAGTGAATACACTGTATTTCTCCTTATTGTTTTCTTGATTGTTTAAAGTGAACAAGTGTGCATCTGAATTCATCTTTTCATAGTGTATCATTAAGATGAAGCACTTCTCTTTCTGTTCTTGAAAAATCGGCAAAAATAATGCATTCGTCTGACAACATGTGTTTTACCAGGCTCCTTATTTCTTTTTGAGACCAGTTTTTATTTTTGTGTTTTACCTACAACTGAGAAACACTGCAATTTGAAGAAACCATAGTTTGTAGCAATAAAGTTAACTTTTCTAATTTTCTCCTTTACTGACATGGTATGCCTTCATATGGAATTTTGTCTTCATCCATCAGGAATGTCAGGAAAAAAAAATTGCTGTCAGTCATGTATTTTATAAGAAATACGAAATAGAAATTTTTATAGGAAATCTCGGGACACAGTGAGATTGGTTGTTCTTTCTACTGTGTCAGGTGGCCACTGAGGGATTCTGTGGAAAGTGCTCCTTCATGACAGAAAGAATGCATTGATAGTCTCTGTGCTGTGTGTTAACGTCCTCTTATTCACTCTACTGTGGACTGCAGTACATACCAGTCATCCAGCAGTTCTTTAAATGTTCTAGCTTTGTTTATCAAGTCACTTTGGAAGATGAATTGTGGTTATGTTTTTAGCCAAGTTTAGATATATTTATTTTTTCTAAGCAGTTGATCTCTCAGGCTATGTCCCTAGAGCTGGAGCTGTTTTGCATTACAGTAGTAGGGCAAAGATTTTCACTCACATAACACTGCAGATTTTTGTCATACTTATCTGTTCTCTGTTATTCAGTAACAGTTTTACTTAAAATGATACCGTTAAGCTTCTGCGTATGTGTTCCTTGCTTGCATTTTACACTATAGCTCAGTGAACAGACTTGATATCAAGTGAAAGTGCAAAGAAATAACTGCATATAAAATGCATAAGAATTCACCTGCTAAAGAAGCATGATAATCATGGCTTCTGCCATTATGCTGCTGGTCCCGATCTGCATGTACTATATTACTGAAGAGTCCAAAGGAGATAGGGTTTTGTTTTTTTTTCCTAGCTTACTTCATGCAGAAATGAATGGTGAATTTATTATGTTCTAGTTTTAAAGCAATTAGTAGTGAATTGATGATGGTGGTTACTGAAGTGACAGACAGATGAACATTGACAAGTAGCTAGAATGCAAGGCAAATCATGTCTTCTGCTAGAAAAACAGAGAAAGCTTGTGTTGTGGATCGCTACAGGTTGAACAAGAGATGGACGGGAGGGAATTAGATCTACCCTGACCACTACTACAGTTAAAAAGGGGGGGAAAAAAATGAAACCTAATAACAGTGAGAAGATTGCCAGTTGGATGTTAAACATTACATGGGGTGGAGCAAAAAGAGGTGAGGACTTCAAAACAGAATGAAATAGCAACTACAAAAACTAAAATCTAGAACTTCGTGACTGGTAAGGTGCAAAGTAGTATTTGAAATGAGGAGTGAAATGGGCAAAAAGAGGAGAGTGATCTTTCTCTTTTTACCTGCTAATCTTGCAAGATCTGTCCCACCTTTATTCAATTGGTCTTGTATTTTTCTGTTCTTTTGCATGAGCGTTCTTAACGTACATCATATGTGGTTCTTTTCTTGCACCTTCTAGAGTGTATTTTATCTTACTAGCAGAATGGATCTTCTTGCTTAATGTCATTTGTTTAAAACTTTGTTTAAAAGGTGGATCAAAAGAGATTACAACAGTTTGTAAGTTGTTATCCTCTAATTGTTTTCTGGTGTTTTTTTTACATCTTAAACATTTTTGCATCCTCTACTTAAGCTACTGAGTCAATACTTAAAATATTATACTACTCAAAACAGAAGAAGTTGAAATTACACGTTTACATGACTGACAGCACTTTTGCTATGTTTCTGATGTCTGAAGGCAATTTCTCAGTGAAGCTATTTTGTGTGAATACAGATTTGCTGAATTGCAAAGGGCAGGGGAAGTTCTTAGCTTAATATGTTTGTATGATATTAATTATTTTTGTTTTATAGGGCCAAACTTGGAATGCCCCAGTTCTTGAGTCCTGAAGCGCAGAGTCTTCTGCGAATGCTCTTCAAAAGGAACCCAGCTAACAGATTAGGTAAAGTGTTTAATGGAATGTTTTAAATTGGATCATAAAATTGATAACACAATAATTATATTGACGAAGTATGTATGCAGCTTCTTGTTTAAAATAAGATGTGAAGTAAAAACATAGCTTGTCTGTTTGCTTTTCTGATGATCAGCAAAACATTTTTTATTAACATTTCTAAAAAAAAATACGTAGTAGTAAGAAGAAATATTTTCTTGGTCAAAAGGATTACTAGAAAATTATATTTCTTCCTTTAAAAAAGGAGCAGGTCCAGATGGAGTAGAAGAAATTAAGAGACACCCATTCTTTTCCAAAATAGATTGGAACGTGAGTATCTAATTAAAAAAAAAAAAAAATTAATAAACTTCTTAATTAAGAAGTATTTGTTTGTGTCATGAAACTTTTCAATCCACTCTGAACTATCTTTCTATTTAGAAATTGTACAGAAGAGAAATTCATCCCCCTTTTAAACCTGCAACTGGCAGACCTGAAGATACATTTTATTTTGATCCTGAATTCACAGCAAAAACTCCAAAAGGTAAAAAGAGAAGAAATCAACAATTTATGTATTTAAAAATTGGAAATACTGTTCCTGTTGACTGTGTCTTGTTCTTGCAGGTTTTGCTGGGCTAAACGAATACTCAAAGATAAATATTCCATACTGCACAAACATTTTTGTAGTCTTGAGTGCTAATATAACATGAGGGACTATTGGGTTGTCCTATGTAAAAATTGAAGTAATTCTCACCAACAAAACGTACAGATAAATTCAGCTTTCCTATCTAAATCCCAAATAATCACTGTTAATTTAAAGATTATTCATGTCTGTCTCTTGAAAGCAATGCCCTATAGTTTCATTTAATTTATGATGGTGTCCTTACAAACTATGTACATATGGAAACTTAGTAATTTCAGACTTTGAGTGGTAAACTTTGAGAGCAGTCTGATTCTGCATAGTTTGACAAAGACCCATTCAGAATATGATAGATATTCTTGTCTTTATAAATTTAGAGAGTTACCAAATTTGTGTACTCTTTCTCCATGAATATAAATATGCTGCTGTATGGAAATATTTTCTGCACGGTACTGTTTTTATATTATAAAATATTATCTGGCAGTAATTCAATCTTTGCAGTATTTGATTATCAATTGTGGCTATAATTAGGATGTGGAAATAATTCAGTACTTTTATTTTAGTACTGAAATTTTAGTACTGAAAAATACCTTATACAAACTGTAGTTTACGTACTTCACAGTATAAAGTTGTATTTTGCTCTTCAGTATAGGCCTAACTGTGTCTCTTCATTTTAGAAACTATGCTTTGTAAGTAGATGACATGTTTTTCAGATTCACCTGGTATTCCACCTAGTGCTAATGCACATCAGCTTTTTCGCGGATTTAGTTTTGTAGCTATTGCATCAGATGATGAAAGCCAATCAATGCAGACAGTTGGAGTGCATTCAATTGTCCAGGTGAGTACATCAACATCAGACGGGGGAAAAGAAAAGTCAATTATGTAGTGTTACCCTCTCTTGGTGGAGGGAATGTTTCCTTCGTTGTAAAATGAGGTACCATGACAATGTCATTATCAGCTTTATGCAATAAAAGTGAGGATCAGATTACTTTATCCAAGCAAGATCTCTGAAAGTGCAGGACCTTTTTCATTTCTGAGCATCCATGAGTGTGAGCGGGCTTCAACCCATAAATGAAAACATTCTATCCTCCAAACTGTAGTTACTCTTTAATATCAAGCCATGATTGTGTGGTTAAGAGGAATATAGGCAGCTTCATCATTTTGTTCTACGGCCCAAAATATTGATTCCTATAGTGCAGGTAGGAAGCACTGGAATAGAATTGCAAATTCTGCCTAGATGTTGTGGACTGCTGTGTATTTTAGGAATATATTCAGCCTCTCCTGAACCAGTTTAAATTAAATGTAGTAAGCTGTGACATTTTGTGGCTGTTTGTTTATCTCGTGTGTACTGCAACACTGACCTATAAGCTTTGGCTTCCTGCTGGTTTTAGAATGCCTCCAATAGCGTCTCCTACATTAGTAACTGTGAGGTTGTTAATTTTAGTAGCCTAAAGCGGCTGCTATTTTTATACATTCTCCTACTTCCGGTGCTGCTTATTTTTGGACAGCAAAGCTTTGGCTAGGTGCAGTCCTGTGTGAAATAAGAAAGGGGGCTTCGTGCTTGAATGGGGGAGAGGCGCGCTTTGCCTCCTTGTAAGACTGAGGTCATTCTAAAAGCATGCACTGGACAGTTTGCAGTCAGCAGGATGTAAGCAGATGCATCTACAGGAAAAAAAAAATTACTGAGGAAAACTAACTGGTGGTCTAAGCTGTGGTGAAAACTTCTTATTGATGTATAGGTAGGAACAAAATGGCATGCTGTGTGATCAGATTTTCTTATATTTTCACTGCAGGGATGTTTTGTAGCTGAGTAGCTTTTATTTCTTCAGTCTTTTTACTCTGTCTGGAGTAGTTGTAATATGCTTGTTTGTGCACATTACCTGTTTCACTTGTAATGAAGTGTTGAATTGAAAGGGTTCGTAGATCCCCTTTTTTTCTAAGAGGCTGTTTGATTTGGTATGCATGTCAGAATGACTTCTGGTCCACAAGTCTTGCCAACAGTTACCAAAAGCTTCTCTGTGCTCCTTCTTTCCCACATACTTTTGTGGATGACGTTCTTTTTCTTTGTATATGGTTTCCTTCTCTTGTAAAAGTCTCTCTCTGGTGCTTTTCCTCTGTGCCCCTCAACCACTTCCTCACTCATATTTCCTCTTTTCTCTGCAGCAGGATACCCAGATGGTTTCCTGCAAATGCTTTGCATCCTTTGCACAAACTCCTTATACCAGAAAGCCATTTCCTTCCCTTACAAAATTGGAACGCTTCTCCTTTATGCTTTTAATTGCTGTGAAAGGATTTTTGATTGTTGTTCCATGAAATTTCCAGTTAATCTAATCATATTGAATAACACCTGAAATTTCTAGCTGACATTTCACATGTAAAGAAAACATTCATCTATTTTGATGACAGAAACAATTATGCTTTTTTTTTTTTTTTTTTGTAACTAACTGTAGTCCTCTGATCTCCTTTTGTCTAAGAGATTCTATCTATAAATAAATCCATAAACAGAAAAACATTGCATTTTCAGTTTGGAAAGTGCAGTGGGCATCGTTTATGATGGATCTATAGTTTATCTCATACTAACATCAAACAGAAGGTAGTGTCTGTTGGAAACACTTTAATCTAGTATAGCCATCAGTTTAAAATTTGAAGCAAATCACTAGGAATTCAAAAACTTACTCTTAATGTAAACATCAGTTTTTCGTTTAGAATATTGAGCAATTGATAATGTTATTTTGGTAGCAGTTGCACAGGAACAGCATCCAGTTTACTGATGGATATGAAGTAAAAGAAGATATCGGAGTTGGATCTTACTCCATCTGCAAGAGATGTGTTCATAAAGCTTCAAACATGGAATATGCTGTAAAGGTAACTACTTTGTTATAAAACAAACTTTTCAGGATTTAGCTTCATAAATATAGGGTGTCACACTTATTTACTGTAGAGAACATATAATATTAAAACAATTTTCTTAACAGGTACAGATTTTAGATGCAAATATGAATTACGCTCATCAAGCAAACAGAATAATTACTAGCAAATTTTTATATAGACCTGCTATAGTTTTGTTATCTGTATGCTGATTTGGGTGGTGAAAAACAATCTTCAGTCCTTGAAACATCTGTATAATTACAATAAAATTGATGGGAGTTACATGATTACTTTCAGTAGAAAATGTACTGCAGAAAAGCTTACATTTCTTTCCATAATTTAAAAAGCTATAGTAGATTGCTTTTATTTAAACATAATCATATATGGAGTTTTCTTTGCTTCTAAAGTAGATTCATAAATTGTTAGATATGAGTTCTTAACAGCCGTGTGTCTTCCAGAGTGAACTTCAATTCTTTCTGTGCTTGCTAATTTTTAACAATGTTTCTAATGTTATTTTAATATAATTCTATCAGGCTTTGTAGTAGTTCTCTGAAGACATTAGCTTCTTAATTGCTGAAATCAACAGAATTCACAGAAGGGCAATAAGTCTGTTTTTATTGTCTTTCTATATAGCACTGTAGAACTGGATAGTTACTAAACAGAGATGTAGATTAGCAGACTTCTGAAGTAGAGGAGGAAAAAAAAAACATGCTAATCCCATGCTATGAAGTAATTATTTTCTTGAATTGTTGAACAATTAACTACTTGCATATAAAATGTGAAGATGAATTCAGAATGTTTCACTATATCCTTGCACTTAATTTCTCTACTGGAAAGTCTCCAAACTCAATTTGGTAGTTACATACTTCTAATTATCCTGGTTCTAGCCAAGAACAGGTATTACTTCTATTCTTGCCATTTAGAGTAAGTTCCTGAAACTGGAGGAAAAGCACTGGCATTAATTTTCTAAGCTGTAATATTTATTGTGTAGATTGCTTTGCTTTTCTGCTGCCTCTGTTGTGGCTTTTTTCCTCAAAGAATCATGGAAAGAAAGAAAAAAAACAAAACAAAAAAAACCCAGCATCTAGTCTGTTAGGATGATGCTGGTAGTAGAAGAGCTTTAGGATACCAAGAGGAAGGAGGAGTGAAATAAAGAAGACATGAGAGGAAATTCCACTGCTCAGAAGGAGAAAAAGGAGAAGGAGACGACTTAGTAAATAGAGCCCAATAATGTTTTGTTTGCACATGGAAAACTTCAGAGCCTTCAGAAATTCATTAAGAACTTTCATGGTAGAATGTTTGTCTGGATTAACTTTGGAATTTTTTTTCTTATGTTTGATTCCTTAACTCTCTTTTGCTGCACTAAATATTTGTTTGAGATCAGCTTTTGAAAAATCAGTTCCTTAGCATCAAACTGGCATCTCATGTCAAGTAGGAACTTCCTATTTTATTAAATGATGGGTGACTGAAGTCTCATCCACCAAACTGCCTCGTGTAATTTATCACTGTCTGAGGATCAGCATTCCTTGCTGTTTCTTGCTGTTCCAATTTAACTTTGGTTTTTACGTTCCATACCCTTTGCCAACAGTGATAAATATTGCTTATGTGTTTCTGCTAGTAAGCACACCAGAGTGTTGCGCGACATAATATTCACAAAAAGACTTATGCTTACATATCTGTTTGTTCTTACAGATCATTGACAAGAGTAAAAGAGATCCAACGGAGGAGATTGAAATCCTGCTGCGCTATGGGCAGCATCCAAATATTATTACCCTAAAAGATGTAAGTGATGTTTTGAAGACATCCTTTAGTGCATTATAATAGCATGCAGCTTTTTAACTTGAGAGATGGCAAACTACATGTTTTAGGCTTGCTATTTGTTTTTAGTAACTCAAATTTAAGATTTAATTTGATTTAAGAATCAAATTGTTATAACACAACTTATTCAACAGAATTGAGTTTCTACTGAAATTGCTCACTGTCATCTTTTAAAGAAGCTTGTATCTTTGTAGAGTGTAATCTTAAGCCGTCAAATAGTTCATACTTGAAAAATCCTAATACAGAGGTCTTGATGTTTGAGACAGCATAAGAGTCGAAGTTGTTTTCATGGATAGTAATGAGTAGTATTTAGTATAGGGCAAAATCTCCTAATATCTGTGTTTATCACTTTTGTTTGCCAAGTATCTTTACTTAGTCTTTATATAGAGGTGTGTATCAAGCTATTTTTTCCTGTATTATGTTTGTGACTATGGAAACGCTTTAACTATAAAACACAAATAACAGAAGTTGAGAGGTAGAGATTTTTCATAGTGAGCACTAGATTCTGATGATCTAAGAGAAAAGGAAAATTGGATAAAGAATTAAAAATGTAAAAGGTATGTAGTTAATGAAATCTTTAGTCTGCAAGAGAATATTCTGGTCAAGCAAAACAGAGCTAACCATTTCTGGAAAGCTAAGCTTAACTGAAAGTAGATTCTCAGGTATTTTGAAGTCTTTAAAACAGTAGCTTATAAATATTATGGAGATGGGTACTATAGAACTCAGCCTAAAGTTTGCCTTACAATAATTTTTCTTCACTTTTTTGATATTGTGTGTTCTGGCCCTTTCTTGGGAGAACAGAAGAAGTCATACACAAGCTACTCCACCATGGAGCTTACCTTATTGCAAGTTGGATATCACAGTTACAGCCCCACATTCTATTTGCTGTGTTTTGTGCTGTTGGACAGTTACACTAACAAAATGCTTCTGTGTTAACATGGAACCTGCATCAGCATTCTTACTGCTTTTAGTGCTGTGTGCTATGTTCACGTATTCGTTTATGAGAGATTATGTTACTGACAGGAAGACAAATGCAAGGGTTACTGTGAGTGCTTATCTGATGAATGATTATTTTTTTTTAACTGAAAAAGAGAATCCCAGGCAGCCTTGAAAAGTTGCCTGTCACACCAAATCCTTCTACTTTGTGATTAATTCTTCATCCTGGCCAGTCGTCTTCTAGTAGGAGCCATCTTTCATTCAAACCAGCTATAATATACAAAGTGCAAGAAGTGACTACAAAAAAAGCCTTTCACCACAGAGGAAGAGATAATTGGCTGTATTTTTTTATTATTTCTACTTGAAGGCAGCTCCTTAAGCAAAGTCTGTGGAAGTATGTCTAGTGTAAAGAAAGAGGAAAAGGATTCATATGCATTAGGAATTTGTGCGATGTCCACTACTGCAAAAATTTAACGTCTTAATGTTAAATGTATGGTGTAAATTGCTTGTATGTCCCAAACTACAGTGGTATGCTTTCAGAGGAAAGCATAAGAAGACTTTGGCCATCAGACCTCAAACTCATTGAGAACGTGGTATGTTATTATACAAATAAAACTTAATCTTGATTTGGCTCAATTTTTCAGTCAGTTCCACACCAAAATTTAAATGTTTCTATTTTGAAATTCTGAAATAAGATACTTTGGCATTTAAGTGCATATCTTGGAAAGATATGCTAGAAATATCTTTTTCTTTTCTTGTCTTCCAAGAATAAATGCAGTAATACTTGAATTTAAATGAAGGTGGACATTTTCACTTCTGTTTGGCCTTTATGTAATTTAAATGTGAGGGTATTTGCATTAAAACAATGGATGCTCAGAACACCCTTTTTTTTTTTTTTGCAATGTAGGCTTCCTTAGGGTTTTACTTCTGTTTGTTGTTAGTGGTCTTTTTCAGATACACAGCATATAAACAAAAGAAGAAGAATATTGCTTTGCTATATCAATGTCCTTCTTACCTGATACCAGGCCTTTGATGGTGCAGTAGTGGATGGCTAGGAAACAGCCTCAGAACTGAGGAAGCACAGAGCTTCCAGCAGTCCGTTACCTAGGAACTTCCTGTGCCAGACCGCTATATGTATTTTACCCTATTTTGCTTTTTAATTACTATTATGTAACAGAACTTTTGACCCATTTTGAGTTATTTAAAGCATTGGCAGAAAAGATTCTTCAGAAGCTTTTTTGGAAACCTGAAAACAACTTAGCCAGTCTTCCTGTCCAAATGCTTATTTCTGACTTTAAAAATAGAAATGAAAAAAAAAGAGAACCTCCAAATATGTTTGTGAAACCTTATTTCACTTTATGAAACTGTTCTCTCTCCGTGATATAATACTTTTATTCAGGTGTCTATATCATGTTGTTTTTACTATGTTTTTTTTCCAATTTGCTTGGTGGACGAGACATACTGACTCATCTTTAAGGGTATCCCAAGAGTTAATTCTGAAAACTGACATCATGTTTATGATCTTAACATAATGCTGTGCATCTGACTGTGAGGGAAACTTCACAGAAGCATTTGTTCAGTACAAACAACTTCCTGGGATTAAATTGGTTAGAGATCAGGGCAAGAAGAGAGGTTGAGGCAGGCTTTTGATTTTATTTTTTTTTAGGCAGATAAAAAAGCCATAAGAGGCTAGCAGTTGTAGCAGCCAAAAGCAAATTTGCTCAGATATCCCTCTGCAGTGCTGAGATGTGTGATGTGTGTGCTTCATAGTGCCAAATGAAATAAGACCATTTTAGTATTTAGAACTCTATCATCCTACTTCTAAATCCTGTGCAGTATTTAAATTTTTCATGTAAACGTGTTCAGATGATCAGTCACTTACATTTAATAGGGGGGAAATTACTATTAAATGAGAACTTTAAAAACCAGTCATGTCATCTTTTTAAGGCTATAAGCTTGTAAAAGGCTGCAGAATTATCTAATGCTCTTCCTCTTGTTTAAATTGATGAGAAAATAATTTTTTACTAGGGAGAACAAAAACTTCTAAGCCAAGAAAAGTTCAGTTTTCAAACTGAAAGCAAATTGTAGTTATTCCAAGTATTAACTAGCATGTGTTTACCAGACAGTTTAACAAAGAAGTTGGGATGAAAATTTCCTTAATTTAGCTGTTATCTATTCCTAAATGTATTTTGCTACAACATGGATAATAGGCTATGTTGAAATAGAAACAGTTTTCACTTCACACGTATTACAGAAGAGAACAATTCCAACATCAGCAAGAAAAATAGGTTGAAGTAATGATAGGGAACGGAGTCTGTAAAATGTTTCATTAGAGCAGAAACCAATTTCTGAGTTAATTCAAAACCCCAACAAAGTGGAATGAAATGCTTAAGCATAGCTTAAAATGTGTTTCGGTACAGTTCAGTCTGTAGTGCCCCCTGGTGATGCTGTAAATTATTTCTCTATTATTATTACCAAAGAAGATGAGAGCCAGGCAAAAATTAAGAATTTTTCCATAATTAAAAGCATAGGCTAAATGTGTATATTATTTGTACTTAGGTATAAGCTTTGTGTGCAGGGCAATGCGCAAGTTGTAGGCTTTTAAATAACAGGTTTGTGTACGTGAACTTCAAGACTCGCCTCAAGTAATCTGTATACTCTGTTGTTCTTTTATTTTATCTAACTGTTTACTTGGAATGATCTTGTTTTCGTTGCAATTTAGTGCAATAAATGCTTCTAGAATTAGCTCTAGTGTTGCTAGATTCTTTTTTTTTCAAGTTTCTTCTGTGTCTTGTTTAATTTTTTTTCCAGCAAAACTATTTGGGGGGAAAACTACATTCTCATTCATACTTATCTTGAAATACATGCATGACTATTTTTCTGTTATTTCATTACTGTAGTACCTTTTCATTCATTTATGTTTATTTCTGAAGATGACCAATGTTTTTTTGACTAGTGAGTGGAGTGAGAAATGTGAGAAAGGTAATTGAAATGACTTATCTAATGGAAAAAGTGGATGTTCCTTCTCTGTGTTTCATGTGAAGATAGAAAAGAATAAATATTTTGAAAGTTTTCATCTTTATGCACTTTTTGCAGGTGTATGATGATGGAAAATATGTATATGTAGTAACAGAACTTATGAAAGGAGGAGAACTGCTGGATAAGATTCTTAGGCAAAAATTTTTCTCAGAAAGAGAAGCTAGTGCTGTTCTGTTCACAATAACAAAAACGGTTGAATACCTCCACGCACAAGGGGTAAGTTTTCATCTCAAGGATATCCTTTTAATGTTCTTCTCTTTCAGAAATATAAACCTATACCTTTATATGTTCTCATATGCAGTAATTAAGTAATTTCTGGTACAATTACATTGCAGCAGGATTTTTTTGTTGTTGAAATTATAACAGTCCTCATCAGTTGAGTACATGTCCAGATAGCAGCAATGGTGTAGTTGTTTCTCTTGTCCTTCGTGCATGGTTTGAGCAGTTCTGTGGAGTATTCAGATAATGATGAATAGAATATAAGAAGTAAGCCAAGAAGTGATCTAGCTGTTGTGTCCCTGTTCATTGCAGGGGAGTCGGACCAGATGTCCCTCCGAGGTCCCTTCCAACTCTAAGGATTCTATGATTCTAAGTGGTGCTAGGACCAGTGCTGTTGCCTAGTAGTTGGGACTAGTAGTGTAGTCCCAACCCCATGCTATGGTAGACTCTTAACATCTATCAGTTTCCACCTGTTACTCTTGTCACTTCTTTCACTTCTTCCTGAAGTTTGACTTGTAACTCCTCCAGTCATAAACTTAACGAAAGTAATTTGGAAATAGAGAAAGTAGTTCAGAGATTGAGAAGGCAAGTGTGGCAATTGCATGGCAAGAGTGACAAGGTATGTTGCATTTCGAAGTAAACAAGAAGGAGGGATAGCAGAAAGAAGGCGGAAAACAAGGTTGCAAGGAAAGAGTCAAGCTCATAACACTTAATGCTATTATCCAAGAAAAGACGTTTCAGAATGAATAGTACTCAAATTGTTTTAAGGAACACATGATAGTTCAGCATGCTTTTCTAGGAGCTCTTATTTCAGGAAAATTATTATCAAAGTTACCTGCTCCATCTTGCCATGCAATCCATCGCTTCATTTGAGCATTTGTTTTTGAGTAGTTTTTTGAGCCTACGTGCACTAAGAATCCTTGGCCAACAGTGTCCATTGCAAAGTATGAGTAAACCTTAATGCCTTCTGTGTGGTTCCTTCTAACCACACGTGGAGACAAATGGTCCAGTGTCTTCATGTCAAGTAGGGTATTTTAGGGGCTTTTGATCATTTGTTTACTATGGGTACTTGGAAATATTGACATTTTTAACTTGCATTATATCATATGTTCTTTCAAACTTCTGGAAATTTTTGCATTTCCTTACTTTAAGGACACTTCAACATAAAAGTTGGCCAGGTATGTAAGTAGTGCGCTCCTTGGTAGTCCAATTCTCGGTTACTGTTGTTTCTTTGGACGCTAGAGGAGCTCATTTGAATATGGTATTAGTAATCTGAACAAATTCTGAATCTGTGTGTGGTCTCTGCAACATTTCCTAGAGGGATCTCCTCATGGGCATGCAAAGGATACATCTGAGCTGAAAACTTACTTAAGCAAGTAAAGAAATCTTCCTTTTCGGGTTAAGAAATAGTTCCAACCCACCCAAACCATTGTAAAAATATTATGGCTTGTGTAGAGCAGCTAAGGGCTGGCACAACAGACACAATAAAAGGCACAAGCAGGAAGTATCATGTCTTGGAGCAAAATACTTCTGCGTGCTGGTAATGAGTGACACTGATAATCAAAAACATGATGCTAGGAAATAACTGGAATGCTGGAATGTCCTTCATATTGTTTTGCTGTCTTCTTTTGCTATACTATAAAATGTCATTTCTGGTTGAAATGTTAATCTACACAACGTGACATCTTTTTAAAATCCACCTTTGGGAAAGCAGCATTGTACAAGAAGGTACTTTATTCTTTAACATCTATGTTGCCTTATCTGTGGGATTTGAATTTGAACTAGACTGTTACTCTTTCTTGCACTGAATTGCTTCCCTTTATTTAAAAACAAAAAACAGAACAACAGTCTGTAAAATCCACAGTTCTGGTCTGCCTTTATTGCCCACTTCTTTCTTTTAGAATTTATTTCAAAATACAAACAAGAACAACTAGAATAAAACTAGAGTAACTTTTCTTCCACCTCTTGGATCAATAAGGGACGTTTTGCCCATTACGTAAAGTAAAAATGTTTCTAATCTCCAGAAAATGAGGCTGTCAGAAGCCAGTTCTTTCATACACTGACATCTCAAGCCACGTTCCCCTTAGTGTTCAACAACTCTAATTCTTTAAGAAAGTTTTTACTTTTTGGCTTCAAAGATGCTTATTTCTGTAATTAAGTATCTTGTTAAATCTAGGATTTCAAAGTTTACACGCTTAGAAAAATCTCTACTAAGTAGACTCACTCTAAGTGGCTGTACAATCTGCAGACCCTCTGCAGTCTTTTACTACTTCACCTTGTATTTCCTGAAACATTGCTAGCATATAGCTTGTAATGTATAAGCAATATGTACAATAATGTACAAGCATATAGCTTGTGTGTTGCTTTTAGAAATTTTGGGTTTTTTCTCATTCTAATGTGATTACATTCTTAAAATATTTCACCACGATCTTCTCTGAGAGTTAAATGAGTCTTCTGTTTAGTCATGGAGAGCTGTGTTTAAATACATAAAATAAGACAATCAGAAATATTAAGGCCTTCCTAGTATATTTATTTAAATTCTCAGTAGAAGTTTAAATCCATTATATGGTTCAGAGCCATATGTACTCCTTTCTATACAGAGAGCTGTGTCTCTTGAATCCTTAAGCTAATTTGTCTTGTGCAGAAGATAGAGCAGATATAACATGCCATCTGATTTCAGTGACTGTCCTTGCACTTTACAAGTTTTATTTAAGCGTATTATAGCATAGCTTCATATAAGATCAGATTCATTCTTCCAGAACTTCAGCAGATTTACAGTTTTTCTCAAGTGTTTTGCATCTCAAATACATAAAAAGCAAGCACTGGGAAGCCAGTATAAGCCTTTATGAAATGTTAGCTCATTTGGAGATTATAATATTCTGTATTAAAATTCCTCCTCGATCGGGCCATAGGTGTTTGCACTGAGATTATTCAATTTAGATAATCCAAATTATAGAAAGTTACTCCAGCAGTAACTGATGTGTAGTTATGTGATAGAGTGGTGCTCCAGTAGCTACAGAAATTCATTATTTCAAAAGATATTACTAGCCATAGAATCATAGAATGCTTTGGGTAGGAAGGGACCTTTAAGATCATGTAGTTCCAGCCCCCTGCTATAGGCAGGGGTACCTCCCACTAGACCAGTTTGCTCAGAGCCCCGTCCAGCCTGGCCTTGAATGCTTCCAGGGAGGGGGCATTCACAGCCTCACTGGGCAACCTGTTGCAGTGTCTCACCACTCTCACGGTAAAGAATTTCTTTCTAATATCTAGTCTAAATCTACCCTCTTCCATTTTAAAGCCGTTTCCCCTTGTCCTGTTGCTACATGCCCTTACAAAAAGACCCTCCCCAGCTTTCCTGTAGGCCTCCTTCAGGTACTGGAAGGCTGCTATAATGTCTCCTCAGAGCCTTCTGTTCTTAAGCCCCTGTTCTCAGGTTCTGATCTAAAGAGCTTTGTAGGTACAGTATGCATGTTAAAATAAGAAATGCATGCAACCATTAAAACAAGACAGCTTGAACTGTCTGCATAACTAGATTTGTGCATTGTTTGTTTTTGCTGGGTTCTTCTTCCTTTTGGTAAGGGGTAGAATGAAGGGGAGGTGAAGTTTCCAAATGAGATTTTCACTACTCCGGATACCGCAGTCAGAATGCTGTAGCTGATAGTAGAAGCTGGAAATTGGACAATGATTACTGAGGGCAGGTATTAAGTAGAATATATAATTAAAATAGAAAACCTATTCCTGTTTTAAGCTTACTGTATTTCATGGTTTGTTTTGTGTTGGTGTTTTTTTTTTTTCTCAGGTTGTCCATAGAGATCTGAAACCCAGCAATATTCTTTATGTTGATGAATCTGGTAATCCAGAATCAATTCGAATTTGTGATTTTGGCTTTGCGAAACAATTACGAGCGGAAAATGGCCTTCTGATGACTCCATGTTATACAGCCAATTTTGTTGCACCGGAGGTAAATACCAGGATAGCTTATATGCCTAGATTTCCTTTGATGGGAGCACCTGGTTAGGTGTTTGTTTCATTCTTCTGCAGCAAGTGAAATAACTTCAAAAGCATTTAAGAATCTGAGATCTTGGTGTTCTTATAGCGTAACCAAGGCATTTCTAAGCACTTTTTTTGCAGAAAAAAATATTTGTCTCCCTCAGGTTTTAAAGAGGCAAGGTTATGATGCTGCGTGCGACATTTGGAGTCTTGGTGTTCTGCTTTATACCATGCTTACTGGGTAAGGGTTTTTTGTTTGTTTGCTTCCTTTGCTTTATAATAGCAAACAAGAAGAATAGGAGCGTGAGCACACTGTGACTATGTTTCTAGAAGGGCACTGATTAATCTCAATTACAACTCCAGAGGAAGTTTAATATGCTTCACCTTTAGTAGAATCCAAATTTGCAGGAGCTGATGTCTCATCTGTTTCAGGTGTTTAAATTCTGCTTTATTGTGATTTAGGTGTAAAAATTGTTTTGCTTTCTTTATTTTTCCATGTTAAAATTAGCTGATTAAACAGCATATATTTTGAAGGAAATATACTGCAAGTACAATTGCAGTGCTTTAAAGCATAGTTGTGAGGAAAATTCAGTTACTGGATAGTTTGAAGTGATGCACTTAGGAGGATTATAAATGCAATAGAAATACATTTATGTATGCAGAAGAAATGATTTGTATAAGAGGTGATAAATACTAATTCAACAATGGTTCCACAAGTTCAAAAGATAGCTGTTGTTGCACTTGCTAAATAGGTTATTTTATACTGGTTTGTTCTATTCATCTTTTCTTTAAAAATTGTTTGGTTAAATAGCTACACTCCTTTTGCAAATGGTCCTGATGATACTCCAGAGGAGATCTTGGCCCGGATAGGTAGTGGAAAATTCTCTCTGAGCGGTGGTTATTGGAACACTGTTTCAGATACAGCTAAGGCAAGTATGTTTGCTTTGTTCTGTGAGAGATGAGAAATACACTTCGATGAAATACACTGCTGATAATGTATATACCATATCATATAAATATTACCCATTGTTATTTTTAACTACTGAGCTGATTTTCATATGCTTAGAATTCTTTCTGTTTATGATCCTTTTGTGTTTCAACAGTCACTTGCACGTAGGATAAAAATCAGCTGTGCCTTATACTACAGCTGTTAACAAGCGTCCTTAGAAAGATAGTGTATTTTCTTACATGTGCAATCATCTGGGTCAAGAAAGGCTGTAATTAAATTTCATGTCCAAAAATGACATTCAAAAATCTTTCAGAAATCCTAAATTGGGATACTGAAAATATTGTAATAATTACTGTATGTCCCACTGGTTCAGGCTAGGAAAAAAAATATTGTCACATTCGTGTTTGGGCTAGTTCTTCAGAGTTACCCAAGACAGTTCATCTCATACTCTTTCATTAGGACTTGAGCAGCTTATTCTCTTTAGTACTAACATTCAACCTTCAGCTTGTACAGTTGTTAGAAGACTATTGGACGCTGGTGAGATACACAAGAGGAAGGGTCATCTCTATTTTCTGTTATTTTCTTTTTCACTTGTGTTGCCTAATTTAAGTTGCATAACTAAGTGACATAGTGTTAGCATTGTCAGGCAGCTTTTCATCTGCTTCAAAATGATGTTACGAACAAATGTTTATGCTACTAACATTTTTTGATTTTGAACTGTTATCGTTTTTAAAGCTGAAGTTCTAGAGTAACTTAGATTGACTCCTTGTATGTTACTGACAGGACCTTGTTTCAAAAATGCTTCATGTTGACCCACATCAAAGACTGACTGCAGCCCAAGTTCTTAGCCATCCCTGGATAGTTCACTGTGACCAGTTGCCTCAATACCAGCTGAACAGGCAGGATGCTCCCCATTTAGTGAAGGCAAGTAGATATTTGTTTGTCTCCCTGGCCAAAATCAGAGTAAACAAAAGGATTTTTTTCATTACCATAGCACTTTTTCTCCAAGTAATTTTAAAAATTATGACTACAAATTGCTTTCAAACACAAAGTGATCTTCTAATATATAATAATAACTCATTTGCTGTGGATAAATCTAATGTTTGACAGAGACTTATGCTTTCTTAGATTTTAAAGTTACTACATTTAGACTAATCAACTTATCTTCCTTAAGGAACAAGGATAGAAATCATTTTTCTGATAGCATTCTGATAACAGCACTTTCACTATAGGGAACTATAAAAAAAATAGTTTAACTAATTTTGAAGTTTCAGAGAAGCATATCATTGACTAATGGGAAATAAAATAATTCACAACCACAGTATAAGATAGAGAAGGTGAGTTGAAATGGCAGTATTAATATGGTATCTGTTTCCTACTCCGTGGTCTGAAACATGGCTTGGTTGTGACTATGTTATACTTTCTCACTTTGAAGGAGCTGTGGGTAACCAAAAGTTTAATTCTACTCCTCTGTATTCCATTGTACCTTCAGTCCTACTTTAAAAAAAAAAAAAAGGCAACATAATTATATTTTTCAGATTCCTTTTAACGTTCCCTGTGTAAAAGTTATTAGGAATTTCTGGCATCCAAAATCACAAGTGGAAAGGGGAGCATGTTCTGATCCTATGGCTCACAATTTTGAGGTTTTTAAAAGCCAGTAAAATCGCATGCTGGGTAACATGGGTGACTTTTAAATATCTCGTTGAAAATGTAAATGGTTATGCAAATTACAAGCAGAGACAACCCACTGATGGGATTTAATTCCCTAACTATCTCATAAAGAATAGAGAAAATTTAGTTTTCCTGTATTTCTTATACATTCTGGGTCTTGGTTTTTTTTTTAATCAGGATATGGTAGCTTCAGATTGATCTGAAAATTGTCTGTTACGCTACAAAACTCACACATAACACTGCTGTTATTTAAGTAATGCAGCGTGTGTTTGTTTTGTAGGTGAAAATAAGACTAGAATTTAAAACTTGTGGGCAGTCTCTGACACTTAATGTTGTGTGATCTCTGATGTGAGCGATGTACATAATGAATGCTTCTTGCTTTTCCTCTCTGACATTCTCACAACAGGGTGCAATGGCAGCGACTTACTCTGCTTTGAATCGTAATCAGTCACCAGTTTTGGAGCCAGTTGGCCGTTCTACTCTTGCTCAGAGGAGAGGTATAAAAAAGATTACCTCAACAGCCCTGTGAAGTGACCTCAACCAGATATTTGGTACCATGGTATAAGATGATAGCACAAATCATGGCGACAGGTAGCACATATCTCACAGATACCTGCAAGCACACTCTGTCCCAGCTGGTACCTATAATGCTGCTGCTCCTGCTGCTGCTACTGCTTTCATCTATCCTCGCTTTAAACTGTTGATGGCAAGTTACTGATCTTACTGGAGCTTGAAATGGAGTGAAAAGTGGAAACACAATGAAAACAATCACGTCCACAATCGAATAAACCAGAAGAATTACGAACGCCACCTCTGTCAAAAATACACTGAATAAAGCACTCTGCACCACATAGCATTATTTTTATAAGGAATATTTTTGTCCCCTGAAATATTCTTTGTTACAGGTAGAGATGGACAGTTTGTGTTAAGCACTTAGCTTAAACTATCTGTTTATATTAGCACTATATACTTTGTGCCATCCGACATTTTGTATGTTTTTGTAAACAGTTCATGAGCAGCACATTTCTGTGCTGTTTTCTTTAATGTATACATGCCTTGTTTTACTTAGATATTAGTAATCATTTTAACAATTAAGTCTGATTAAACAGTTCACCTGGATTAATCAGTATTGTTGGACAGCTCTAAAAGAAGCCTGACTGTTAAACAGCTATTGAATGTAATACTATGAAATATGTATTTCTCCTTGCCTGTGTTTTTTCTACATTTCCATGTTTTTGACGCTGCATGTCACGTTATGAAAATCAGGATGCTGTTTATAGTATTCAAAATTCAAACAGTGTATCTCTCACCATACTAGATATCTTTTCTCTCCCTTATATCACGTATAACTTGTTCCATATTTCACTGTCTTTCGTCCCCACCTCCTCCTTTTTATTTTCCCCTGTCTAATTTCTGGACTCAGGAATCATTGCTAAATACTTTCTGATAGAGGACATTTCTATATTGTTTATGCTTATAATCCATTGTTAATATTTTAGCTCTATTCTGTGACTTTCGTTTAAGCTGCAGAGGATTTGTTCAATGAATGTTGGCATTATAGAAAAAAGGCAGCATTGAAGATAAAGCAAAACATGAAGTCCACTAGTAAGCCCAGAGAAAGTAGGCTTAAACTGCATTTGTTACAGTTGCCAAACCAGGGGCTCCAATGTTCTGTTGTCTTTTCTCCATTTTTTTTTAAACTCAGATCACTTCAATAGGCAAAATAAAATGAGAGGAGAATCATCCTGATCTGTATGGGCTAAGAAAGGGTCGTTGTAATTAACTATGAAAAATCGTCCCAGTTAGGTTCATGTATTACCTGTAATTGTTAAGGAATCAGTTTTAGAAACAACGATAGATAAATTATTGTAGATTCTAGAAATGTAAGCACACAGCTTTTCGTGGCAGTTAGTATTTTTCCCTTACTTGGTGCTCTAGCACTGAAGTTTCCTTCAGCTGTACGGATGCATCTACCCTTTGTTCAGGAAACATCTTTAACCAGAGGCTGAAAAACGCTATCTTGATTCTTGCCTTTCAGATGATGTGTTTTCGGTTCTGTAACTGATTGTAAGTCAGGCGTATCGTATCCTAGAAACTACACCTTCTGGAGCTGTCTTAAAACAAATGTTAACCTGAAGGTCGTCATGTCTAGCCAACAAGTTATTTAAAATGGGGCCTGTTGGAATGAGGGGATGGCAGTATATTGTAGTGTGTCGATAATGACATTTCAGCTCAGGAAGGAATTTCTCCCATGTTCTCATGGTGCACATGCATAGGTAGCTGGTGCAGAACAGGCCAAAAGGAAGTATTAAGATGCTTCTCTACTGGCAATGCCTGTGTTAAAATAATACAAAATTTCCAGTAGTTTAATATTTTGTGGCTCTTAGGCTCACTGGTCACGAGCCAAACAGTCAAGCAATGTTGACTGCTGCATTTTAGATACCCACATTCTCATGTAAACTGATACCATCTTGTATATAGCAGCACAAGATGGACCTTTAAATGCCAGTAGAACAGTTCAGTGTGTAACAGCTTGAGTGAGTTGTAAGTCTAGAGCCACTGTATTTTAAGTTATTTTCTAAACCAAGGTGGAAATGGCCCATCTTTACAGGTGATATGTTTGGCAGGCTTGACTCGTGTTTTAAGTACCTTACCTCTGGTTTTGGAGCCATGCTCTCAACTGTCATGCTTTGTTTTGTAGCTGCAGTTGTTAGAAGCTACAAAGAAATCCATGTAATGCTTCTTTGGATCCTTGCACCTTTCTTTTAGAACTTGAAAGTGTGTGACACTGTGTAAATTCATTGCTGGACTGCTGCTTGGTGCAAAGCTAGCAGCTGACTGTAGGATACCAAGCTGTGGATTATTAGGAAAAAGGAGAACTGCAGATACAGGTGGATTTCCCACGTATAGGTCATCTTTCATTTGAGATTACGGCTTACTGTACTTGAGAGCATGAGAGAACAGAGGGGAGAGAGCAGTTGCAGTAGTTATTAAATGCCATCTATATCCAGTAAGGGCAAAGTTCCTGATTCGTCATTACTATAGCATTGAAAAACTCCTTGCGAGTTTTGTTCAAGAGAATATTTAAAACTTTTGTCTAAAGAGAGAAGGGCATAAGAAAATAGAACTACGTGTCTGGGTTTGTTTTTTTTGTGTGCGTGTGTTTTGCTTTGTAAATGTGGTGTACCAACTAAAGCTGTGCTTTTCTATTATTGGAAGGAAAGGACTTGAGATATGCTGGTCCGTGGTAAGCAGCAATGGGTAATAGCTGAATTTTCACTTACGAATATGATGTAAATTAGCTTTATCTTGATACTCTTGACCTAATCAAAGGGAAGGTGTACTTATGAGGGATGTAATTATTTTGCAGCCGGGAGGGGGGGCGGGGGGGAGTCTTAAAACATTTTTAAAAAATGACAAAATCACAGATAAAATATTTTTCTACAGTTCTATACAATCATACTTTATACTAGTTTTCTCAGCATGGCACATGAGTCTAAGGTACTATTCCTGGAGGTCAGTGGTATTGTACCTTATGCGAGACCATTACAATAGCATCTGTTAGATGCTTGGCACTGCTGTCATAATAGAGTTGAAATGCTAGTAAAAAAAAAAATGTACTGAATACTTTAAATGATTGTTTTATTCAGAGTCTGATCTAGGAAGTGTTCCAATCATGTTATTAATGTGTAATTAGAACTGTTCCAGATGTAACTATGAGCAGTTCTGGAGAGAGATCATTGCTTGTACTCCTGTCCAATGGCAGGTTTTGTAGTCTTCAAAAGAAATCGAGATTTCTACTGCAAATAAACTTTCAAACATATTAAAAAAATTGCTTTGTTGGGTAATCTATTTATTATAAAAGCTGTTGCTTGTTCATCACTAACACTGTCCTACGCCTGCAGCACCCTGACTATCAGATAGATAGATAGATGAGCTCATAGGCACTCCATGTTTGGTTTTTGTAACGGCTTATCATGGAATCATAGAATTGCTCGGGTTGGAAAAGACCTTAAAGACCATCGAGTCCAACCACACCCTAACAATACTACTCTAACTAACAGCCCTCCGCTAAATCAATGTCCCTGGGCACCACATCCAAACGGGTTTTAGACACATCCAGGGATGGTGACTCAACCACCTCCCTGGGGATCCTATTCCAGTGCTTAACAGCCCTTTCAGTAACGGGTTATCACCTATCGCTTGTGACAGCGTTGTTCTCCCCGCAATCAAGGGCGGGAGTTTCCCGCGGGCGGCCGCTCGCTGCCCTCCCATCCGCACACATTGCTCGGGGCGGGGGCACGAGCCTTCCCGCGCCCGCCAAGAGCCGCCTCTTGCAGCCTCCGATTGGCTGCCGCTGCCCGGCCAATCGCCCTGCTCCCGCCTTTCGCACCGCCCATGGAGGTGACGCTACGCCACAGTAAGGACCCGATGGTCGCCGGGAGCGCGCGTTCTCGCCCCTCCCCACGGAGCGCGTGCGCAGAGCGGGGGAAGCGGCGCTGCTAGGCCGCGGCGAGCCCTCCAGTCCTCCCGCCCGCCGGGGGGCGTCGTGGAGGAGGCTCGGCACCAGCGGCCGGAAAGTACGAGTGTGCCGCAGCCCCGGCCGCGCCGTTCAGCCCGCGCGCAGCCGCCGCTCGGTTCTGCCTCCGCCTCGCGGGAGCCGCCCGAAGGCCCGACCGCCCCTACCCAGCCCCGCGCGGCGCAGCGCCCGCCGCCATGCCCAAGAATAAAGGTGAGGTCTCCCCCCGACCTCTCCCCACCGCCGCCGCCGCCTCGGGAAGCCGGGCCCGGGCGCGGCCGCGCTGGGGAGGCCTGGGCTTCTCTCGCCGCCCGCCGCCGCCTCTCACGTGCGGCTCGCCGCGGCCCGGTGCCGCCGGGCGGGGCTGCGACGGGGCTGAAGGCCCCACGGCGGGCCCAGGCAGCCCGACCGGCCCCCTCTCCTCTCACCGCAGCGGGTCCCGGGCCGGCGGCGTGCAGAAGGCCTGTGGGCCAGGGCGGCCGCGGGGGGAGGCGGGCAGGGCAGGCCGGACCCCTCCGTGCGAGCACTGCCACATCCCGCCCCGCTGCTCGTCAGCGGCGGGCTTCTAACTGGGGGGTGGGAAACACCAAACTGCTCCTCCGCATCCCCACGCACGCCACCTGATCCCGTCGCCACGTGTGTGCCTTTTAAATAGCGCCGTCATGGAGCGTGGGCTTGCAGCGCGACGTTACGGGGATTCAGTGCCGCGATAGCCCCGCTCCAATCCGCCCTCTTGGGTTCAGCGGTGGCTCCGTGCGCGGGGCTGTGCCGTTGCCACTCATGGGATGGCACAGGGTGTGCGAACTGCCATCCCTTACGAATACATCCGTGTTGTATGCTGTCAAAGCAGCCAGTGCGTCTGAAACAGCCGCAGCTCTGCTCTTCTGATGGGTGTTGCTACCCTCTTATATCTTTAAAGATAAAAATGTTCAAATCTGAATAGGTGCTTGAGATGGACATATAGAAAATGCACCAAAGTCCCCTTGATTAGCTCTTACTGTGTTGACAGGTAGTAATGCATATTCTTTTCTCCTCTTGTAACATATAGGTAAAGGAGGTAAAAACAGACGACGAGGTAAGAATGAGAACGAGTCAGAAAAAAGAGAGCTGGTGTTCAAGGAAGACGGGCAAGGTGAGTTTCTGAGTCTGGCATCGCAGTGCTGTTGCTTCAGTGAGATACTGTGAGTCGCATACATTCATACAATCCTTCGAGTTGGAAGGGACCTCTGAGGGCCATCTAATCCAACTCCCCTGCAATGAATAGGGACACCACAGCTACATCAGGTTGCCCAGGGCCTGATCCAGCCCGACTTTGAAAGTCTCCAGGGACGGGGCATCCACCACATCTCTGGGCAACCTGTTCCTCACCACCCTCACTGTAAAAGAAAGACTTTTGCTTTACCTCTAACCTAAATCTACCCTCTGTGATTCAACCTCTTTGAGCCTGAAACCATCTCCCCTTGTCCTGTCGTCACAGATCCTGCGCTTTGAAAGTTGGTACTCAAAGATAGCAACTGGATGTCTGAGGAACTCAGAGGCAGTGGGGAATAAAGATAGGTGTCCCCTGGGTTGCTGTGTGTAGCTGGTCCTGGTGCTGCTGGTAGCTGCTGGTTGTCCCTTGGATGCACGATCCCATTGCCTGTTCTGTGCCAGCTATATGGCTTCTTGGGATCTTTTCTGGAATCTCTGAAGCCACTGACCTGGCTAAAACATCATCTCTGTTCTCTCACTGTCCCTTGTTGGCTTCACTAACTTGCTGGGCTGGAGATGGGACACCTGGCAGCTACTAGAGCAGGAGCGAGAGGTGCAGCCCCTTCTGGGGTGTTGTCGGGTACAGAGAGCAACAGAAGTGTTCAGCTGGAGGTTGGTCAGAATTCCCTTGTCCTCTGTCTTCTGATGGCAGTGATCTCACCTGCCCTCTGGCTCGCCCTGTCCTGCACATCACGCTCTGGCTGTGGCTCACATATACCTGAGTGCGTGCCTAGCCACTAGCTAAGCACTGGGACCAGGTAAACACAGTTTGTTAGAAACACTGGAGAAGTACTGATTTAAATTGCTGCAACGACAGTGACAGCTGAATGTGTTTCTTTAATCTCTTGCTCATATTCCACGATAGTTGTAAGCAAAAAGGGCTTGATTTTGATGTACCTATAAAATTTAAAATCCTTTTCAACTCCCAAGCAAAATCTATGTAATGAGATCTGCTCAGTTTGTAATATCATGATGTGGTTTGTTGGACTGTCCGTCTTGTGCTGTGGGAAGATTTTAGAGTATTGAAATGTCACTCTGGCTAACTGAGAATATATATTTTCCTGGCGTGCAGGGATGGTCGGGTAACGTTGTTCTCAAAAGCCACATTATTTTCTGCTAGGTGGTAATACATTATGTTGCAAACTTCAGTAGCGTGGAGTAGTAGTAGTGGAGAGAATCTACACAGCTTCCAATTGAAGCCTGTACATACAAGGATGCCTGTCGGACAGTTTCTGAGGTCAGAACTCGTCCTTTCAGGAATAACGGCTTTATCCGTAGAGTCTCTGCAGAAAGGGTTGGGAGTAGTGATGGGGATACCCGCCACAAACCACATCCTCCTCTTCCATCAGTGATAAGATGGGGGTTTGGCAGGACAGGAGCTGCGCTGCTGTAATAAACTCCTGAGTGTGACTCATTAGCTCTAAAAGTTATCTTTAGGAAGCATTTAGGGGATACCAAAGCATGAATGTAACCAAGAGTGGCTGCTGCTCATAACACTTTCAAGTCGGTGTCAGGAAGGATACAAGAACTTCAGCTGCCAGTGCGGCTGATGAGAGGTCCTCTCCAGGTTCGTGTTTGATAAAATGTTACAGCAGAATTTGGTTACATGACACAAGTTACACTGTGTCTTCGTGTTATGATGCTCTTTTGCCCTCTCTTTCAGAATATGCCCAGGTGATCAAGATGTTAGGCAATGGAAGACTGGAGGCATTGTGTTTTGATGGCGTGAAGAGGTTATGTCATATCAGAGGGAAGCTAAGAAAAAAGGTAATTCTGAAACAGTGGCATTATGCACAATAAGTAATTGTAAGCAAACAAAAAAGTAATCAGCTCTTTACAGTAGGAACAGAAACTCTTATTTTGTACTTAACAACTTAAATTTTGTTTTTAATAGTAAACTAGTTTTTCTTGTATCTGCGTTGTCTGGGCACAAAAATAGGCAGTCTGGTTTTTGAGTACAGCTCCAGAGTTGAAGGGCCGCCTTCAGTAGATGCACGTACCTCAGAGCAGATATCAGGCTGCTTATGAAATGCTAACTTTTCATATTATGGAAACTTGAATCATGTTTTGATACCTTCCTTGGCTTATTCTTTGCACTGGACAAGAACTGAATATTATTTGTAATCGTCTTCTCACTGGGTGGCTTATCTGAGAGCAGTTCTGACAGGGGCTTGGGGCAAACTTACAGCTTCCACATGCCCCTCAGATGCCATCCCTTTGTTGTCTGCTGCATCAGTTCCTAAAGTATTTTAATGCAAAGCTGATCTGCAAAACTCCTTCCCTCCAGGGAGGTGTATGCGTTATCAGTCTTAACTTCAGCACCTCTGGATGGTGTGGTGCCATCTCTTACCCTTTCTGGGTGTTACAGCTTTGTCCTTTGCTGGTACGTAGTACGCGGGTGCTCCTCTCACATTCTGTTCCCAGTAAAAATAGGCAGTTGCGGTGTTCATTCTGGATTGTTCTACCCATTAATTCTCAGGGGCCGACGACTGCACATATTTTAGTATCACTGTGAGCCCCGCAGGCTGCCAGCAATGTGTTGCTGCTCCAACTGTTGAAAGTAATGGAGAATGTTCACGGATAAATGCTGTGTACTGCAGAATGAATTTGTCACCACAGAAAGCTATTCCTCACGTCGGAAGAAAGTCCAAACAGAAACATTCTCCGTCTGCAAAAAGCGAGCTACGGCGGGATAGGACCATCTTGTGCATTTATATCAGTATATCCTGTTCTGCAGGTTTCTGAAGGCTTTGGTTTGATGGATTACTGTAGCCAGTTACGAGGAACAGCTCCATTTGTTTTCTTGGGTTCGTGACCGATTCTTCGTCACCTCCTTCACCAACTTCTTTGGCTGTTGCGGAGCTCAGCTCAGAGGGGTGGCTCAGTGCATTATTCTGTTGTTCTCTGGGAAGTAATGACTTACTAACCACCTTGTTGGCTAGAAGCTCTTCAAAGAAGTCTGATTTACCTTCATAATAGCCCCATAAGTTGCTAAATAATATTTGTACTAGTATTTAGGAGCTTGAGTTTTCCATGAAAGTAGAAAATTAGGGTATCCAGGTTATTGGGTAGAAAGTGAAAATGGTAACTGTAGTGAAATGCTTAATGTTGTTCAGTGGAATTAAATGTGCTGTGCTTTTGTTTTTCATTATACAACAAGAAGTTGAATTCCTACAATATAGCATATGCTTACTCTTTCAGGTTTGGATAAATACATCCGATATTATATTGGTTGGCTTACGAGACTACCAGGTAAGCATTCGATGCAATCTGTCATTGAAATAGCTTACAACCAGCTTTGTGTAGCGTGAAGTTACAGCAGGTATCCTGAATAAATCCACGTCTAATTTTGCTTGAATTTGTGTTTGGTTATGCTAAATGAGGATTTTTAATTTCCTTGCGTTACAGAGAGATTGTCTTGAGTAGATGACAAACCCTGGTTAAACTTGTTCTTCCAAATTTAATTGCTCCCTCAGATGTTGTTGGCAGTCACCCTGCCCTTATTAGCATCACGCCCGACCTTTTATTTTTTTCCAGGTGTAGCTGTTTGATGCTTGGGTCCTGTGAAATAAGGAAGACGGAACCAAGCACCAAACATTTTGGTGTGGTAATCAGAATTTTGCATCCTTGGCGGTAGGCATTTATCTCGACCAGCCACTTAATCACCAATTAGATTCTACTTAAATTATTCTGGTTTTGGAAGTTTATCTTTACCTAATGTAAGTTTTCATTGGCTACGTGCTTTTCCATGAGTTTCAGTATTTTGTCATCAGTGGTTCAAGGATAAATTCTGCTTAGGTGTTGTAAAACATCTTAGATGTTGTCATTCACTACATGTGTTAAATTGCTTAAAACTAGAAAACATTGACATTTTGTTACTGACGACCAAACACCTGCCTATGAGTGTTCTCTGGAGAAAGATTAAGTTTAAAGACATGAAACCAGGCTTCTCAAGTGACTGTTAGTAGGACAAAATTGATATCTCCCAGCACAGATGAAGATATTCCACAAAGAGCACTTATTTTTTTTAGCTCAGAATTAAAAATAGAGAGAAAGAAGGAAGTAGATGTTACTGTTCTTTAAGTAATACAGGTGTTACCAGTTTACTTCTTAGGGAGATTTTTTTCCATCATAAATGTCTAATACCTTCTAATAAATTCTTACTTAGGATAACAAAGCTGATGTTATTCTAAAGTATAATGCAGATGAAGCCAGAAGTCTGAAGGCATATGGGGAGCTTCCAGAACATGGTAAGAACATTTTCAGTTCGAAGTGGAAGTTC
Organism: Pavo muticus; assembly: GCA_016647715.1. Classification (NCBI taxonomy): domain Eukaryota; kingdom Metazoa; phylum Chordata; class Aves; order Galliformes; family Phasianidae; genus Pavo; species Pavo muticus. The sequence goes on along the minus strand of JACDJE010000186.1, from coordinate 500,487 downwards.
ATGTTGGACAAGAACATGTAGCCTATCTTGACTTGGTATGAATGCTCTCCTTAACTTTCTGAATGCTTTTTTTAGCTAAAATCAATGAAACAGACACATTTGGTCCCGGAGATGATGATGAAATCCAGTTTGATGATATTGGAGATGATGATGAAGATATTGATGATGTAAGTAGTAGACATGTTCCATATGATATGTTTGAAACTGTCGTCTTTGAGAGTAAGCTGTCTTTAGATGTTTTTTGGAGAAAGTAAAACTATACGTGAATGTTCAGAATAGCTTACCTTGTCAAGGATTTTATTCTTGAGGAGTGTTACGGTGCTTAGTGTATCTACATGCTTCAGGGTCTTGTTCCTTCACTTCCTCAGCCCCCAGAATCTTTTTTGGAGTAAAGCAGTTGAATGCTTTTTCTCAGACAAGCCTGGCAGATGTTTGAGCCAGGGACTGCTTCAGAAAGGGGTGTGGAGATGAGCACACCAGCTTTCTGCTCTCTTTTCTGTTCTGTTGTCCTCTTCTAGTTGATCTCTATGCAAAGCATGTATGCTTAGTTTCATACTATTAAAATTTGAGCAGTCTTCTCATTACCTTTAAGGCACTCACAGTTAAAGTCGTTTGACTCCAAAGACAGGATTTAGGTGGCAGTGGCTATCCAAGTGGTTGTGTGTGTGTACATGTATGTACCAGGGAGGAGTTGCAATTACAGGAGTCACCAACTAGATATATGGACACAGCTGGATATCGAAGGAGCTGAATGCAGCCCCAGGTGCTGCTCTCTGAACTGTAAGCTCATTACGACAAGCTCATGATGGAAAGCAAAGTAGATGATACAGGAAGGTTTAGCAGACTATTAGGATTTCTTGGCATCTCCTGCAGTCTAGGCTGGAAAGATTTCCCAGGGAGCCTGCACAAAGACTTGCGGGTCAGCTCCCAAGTCACATAGGGCAGATTTGGCCAGCTCAGTTGAAGCAGGATGAGCCAAGGATTACGTGAGTGCAAACTGCATTGGACACAATTTATGGAACAGGTCATAGTTCATATAGGAGTTGCATCAGAAACGTGGCTTTCAACTTCCTGATTTCTCTGTAGTTTTAACAACCTCACCATCTAGTAAGAAACAACTGAAAGATTTTTGTGGGTTTTTTTGTTGGAATTTGCAGATTTGATACATTCCCTTGTCAGTGCTTATCGCTAACCCATAGTAACTGACTGTGTACACTCTTGTAGTAGTAAAATTTATTGTAATTCAAATCATAATGTGCTATAAAGTCTTTCCTAAGATGTTGCACTTTATTTTGCAGTAGTGAGATGAATGTGTGCAGGGTCAGCTGGCTCAGGGGATAATTAGTAACTTACTGAGCTAGTGAGTTAACTTAATTGGATAGACCATGCAAATTATCGTCTTATGCTTTAAGTCTTCATCTTTTTAGTCGTTTCTCTTGAGTTGGTAATATGACCAATTCTCCTTATGCTTAACATTATTTTGACCTCATTGAGGCTCTCCATTTCAGTCGCTTATTTCAAACTATCCAAAATCTTGATGAATTTTTCTTCAAACTTTTGAAAAATGCACTTTGAACCTGTCAGTGGTTGAGCTTACTGTAGCTGGAAACACTTTGTAGTACTACCTGCTTTTAACAATGGAGCCATTGTAAGATCTTAATGTGATAAATTGCTGTATGAATATTGCAAGAATGCAGTTTGCAAACGAATGGATCACAATGTGGGACAATATATTAAAGTGAGCAGCTATGATTATTTTCAGGTTTCTCACGTATGTTATGTAATGTTAGTATCATGCTGTAAGAAAAGAAGAGACGTAAAGTAAAAAAATAAGAATGATCTCTCTGAGGATCATCCCAGTCTAGCTGGAATCATGAGTATGGCTTTGAAAGTCATAGTCAACATGAAAGACTTGGTGGAATATTTCCGTAGTTGCTCAAGTCAGGGGAATGGTTAGAAAACTTCATTTTGCCACTGAACTTGTTTGGATAGTCAGTACTTAGGGACGTTATCCTTAAACTCCATTTGGGCTTCTGTTCTTGGGAGTTGTGGGCTTATTTATGCTTGTGCTACTTGTAAGAATGTTGGCATAGCTGTTCCCCTACGTAACCGTAGTGTCATAACATTGGTGGTGAGGGCGCAGGAGGAAAGTAATTGCTCACATGTTAAGAAAGGGGGATACAAGCTGAGGGAAGAACATTATTGTTTGGAGCTCAGGAAGTTTCCTGTTGAGATGAAAAAATAGCTTAAAGACAGAATTGATGAAAACTACACGTGAATAAAATTATTTTTCTTTCTTTTTACTTTTCAGATCTAATTTGGAACAGAGGTTTACATTCCAACTTTCTTCCTCCAAGGATTGTTCTACATTGATATTTTGATTATTTTTTGGGGTGAAGTACCTTTCTTTTAAGAAGACTGAAAATTCTTGGTAAAGAGTGTAGTTTGTTACATCAAAAGGATTTATTTTCAATGTTTGTTTTAAAGTATTTATATTTCTTTAGAAATGGATAATGCTGGATTATCACAAAGGTTAAATGAAATGCCACAAATATTTTCTCTTCACCAATTAGAGCTTTTAGCTCCGGGTATAAGTGAGATACAGAGACACGGGCTGTAAAAGACTCTGGTTTTCCCCTCTTGTGCTTTCATCACTACAATTCCAGTTGAACTTGTATTTTGAAATAAAAATTGTTTACCCTGTAATTATCATGAATTTTGATTAAATACCCAGTTCAGATTAGTATTAAAATGTACTATGCAGTGTCTGTCCTTATACCCCTTGCCTTGATGTTGACTTTAAAAGATTTTGATAATGTAAAAGGAAGGCAGAAATCTGCATTTTAATTCGTAATGCATGAATCTGCTTTTCACCTCTCGTAGCATGCTGCTATTTTTATACCGATTTTGATAATTAAGAACACTCATAATTTCAAAGAAGCAAATTTGCCACAGCGGATGGGTAGAGAAGTAACGATAACGCGTAAGCAGCATCTTAAATTTGCAGTTGTTGAAAACTGTCTTGTATGCTTAGCTCTTCTGTCTGTTCAGTAGCTAAGTTGTAGTTGCGGAAGATGAACGCTGGGTGGCACCCAACGTAACAGGGATGCGTTCATGCAAGCCGGTAGCGGTTGGTTCTGTACTGAAAAAAAACCTAAAATAGTTTTTCCCCAAAGCGAACGCTTAACATTCTTGATATGTTAAACATGTAGAATATTTTTACATTATAGAAAGGGTTATGTTAAGAGTAGAGTTTTATTTTAATCTTAAATTCCACGCAGCCTGAGGTGCAACGTTAAAGCTTATGTGAACTTTGAATAACAGCATAAATGAGAAATTAAATTTGTGTCAAACGTAGGAAAAGAATCTTTTCATCCAGAATGAATCACTGAAACAAATTAATGGAAAGATTCTTCTCCGCCTTTGGACTGGAGGAGTCAGTTAAAGCTGAATAAAGACTAACATCATCATGAAAACATTATTTTGTGGTAGCCTTAGTTTGTTTGTCTTCAGTTATGTATTTAACAGCTCTGAAAGCAGGTTAATGGAAAACTTCCTTTTGTGCCATAAAAATCTGATTCTTGACACTTGTATTCGTTATACATTCTTTTTGGTATGATGTAAAGTGACTGCCCCGGTAGATAAAACAAAATGTCTGTAAATATGGAGTGGCCTCCGTGCTTTATGGGATTGTTTTTTTTTTAAGGAGGATTTCTGCATTAGGTTTAATTCCCAGATGTCTTTCTCTCTTCATCTTTTTCCTTCTTCACAGTATCTGTTATTCCTAACAGAAGATCATACAGTAATAACTATTTCTTAGTCTTGAGCAGTTTTACAAAATGTTATGTGGATTTTAAAAACTCATTGTAAATATCTTGCTAGATATTGGGAAAATGTGCTACTAACACAGCACTCCTCTTGCCCTGATTTTAAAGTATATAAAGTTTCTGTCTTTGTATGTCTGTAAGGTTCAGTAGTGAATCAACATACAAGTTGTGAAGTTTCAGGGCAAGGTTTATAAGCCGTTCCCTGGCTTACTGGTTTCCTCAGCGTATTGAACAGACCATCGTGTGGCTCTGAAAATGGGTTAGAAACTCTCAAAACCAGGCTTGGGTTCCAAGTGCAGAAGATTTCTATGCAGTAGTGGCAGCAGAGAAGTTAATGATTAAAATACAGTGGAATGTTTACCGAAGGTACAAATATGGAATTTGTTCTTGCCAAAAACACTTTTGTACATATGGGAAAAATGTGAACTGCATTGTCAGTGGTGAGAGAAATAGAAATGAATATGCAAGAAACTTATTTCAGTGTACCAGAATTCTCTGGTAGAACAAGATGCTTCAGCTGTGGGGCAGAGATGAAATTTTGTTCCTCACAGAATTGTTTCCAGTCTTTATTGGTCACAGGCTCCTGCCTGGCCCACCCAAAATTCTGCAGAGCTCTTTAGGAAGATTCCTATTCAACTATGATTTGCTTCTTAGTGCTCTGACTCCACTCCATCTCACTGATTTCATGGCAGGCTACTTGGTCTTTCTCAAATAAACGTCCTCATTCTCTGTCCACTGCCAGAGCCCCTTTCACAGAGCAGTATTGTCCCTTTTTCCTCCGGAGGTAAAAAGCTGCTTGCACAAGTAGCTCTGATTTCAGCGTCTACATGCAAAGAAGGCAGCAGCTGCCAGGTAGAGGACTGCAAGATTGCTGACTGATGCCATGAAAGGTGGTCATTTCTATATTTTTTTTTTTAATAAGACTTGTTCAACTTTGAGAACTGCTGCTGGCTTTTCTACCTGTAGCGTGAAATTTAACACAGAAATTAAAAGATGGATTTTCTGCGACTGAAGAGTAAACTCTGTGTTCTCTGTTTCCCACTGAGAGTTTTGTGATTAAAACTTAGAAGCAGTTTTGTTGTTGGTGTTGTTGTACCATATCTTTTTTGTCTCAATGGCCTTTTAGAGTGGCAGCATTTGTTTGGGCAGCCCTAGAGCTTTTCCACCCTAATCCTTTGCACTGTCCAGACACTCATTTAAAAAATGTATGTGGTTTTAAAGAAACCCTCACCCCTCCTTCCTCAGGCAATTGAGGAACTGGCAATCCGTGGCTCTTTGACTCTGCCATTTCCTAGTTGCAGTTTATGTGTGTAAGTATAGGTTACTGTGTGCTGTATGCACTACCACACGTACGTGTGGCTCTACATACTATGGCCGTGAGCAAATGCATGCTGATGGCAGGGTGGCGGTTTGCTCGGTGTGGTATCTGGCTGTGTTCCTAATCGGGTTCTTTGTGATGAGATGATAGGACTTGTGGTTTATCTGAGTTGTGAGCTGGTGCTGGAACTGCTCCCCCCTGGGGCTGTGGGGTAAATCTTGTTTCCAACTGAGAAGCGGTGTTGAAACTTGCTGAACAATGGGAGCGGTCAACTTGGACTGTAATCATTTGCTGTTACTGAACATGAATACTGTGGGACTTGAGAACCTCTCTGACCTGGCTTAGTAGCTCAAGCCTAGTTTTTTGCCAGTAAACGCAGTGCTATGTAGGTATCTTGTCTGCTTCATGGAAATGAGGACTTGAAAGTTAATGTAAGCACAGCCTTCTTGGAAGGTCTGTGAGAAGAGGGAAGTATTACTGTCTGAAATATCTGTTCCTTTTAAACTTGATTCCTTTTTTTTGGCCTTTTTGTTGGCAATGCTTTCTCATTCTGACACAAAATGAATCGTAAGAATCTATTTCTCTGGATATGCATGCCCTTGGGAAAGAGGAGATCAGCAGGGATGATGCCTTTCCTTCTCCCTCTCCCTATCACACTAAGCATGAGTAAGTATTCCTACTGATTAGCTCAGGTTGCTTGTGCTGCATCTTGCCCATCAAATGTAATGCTGAAGATTGACCTTTTACGATCACAGTCTCAACCAAATGGAGGCCAACTGCAAGCATGAGAGCCTTCATGTAACTGCATCTAGGAAGTATGTATTAGCAGTAGAGTACTGCTAAAAGCATCTACACATTTATTTCCTTTCAAGTGCTTATTTGTTCATGGGCTACCTTTGGGATCCGGCTGTTTTAATTGCACTGTTTATAATTTTGGACTTTAAATGCTTAGTGTTAGAAAAAAACAGAACATTTAGAATCAAATTGAGTGACCAGTCTCATGTTCTCACTTGCTTATGTAATATGCAGGATGTCAGCACCACAGTTCCAGTAGCTTGCACGCTTTATTGACTGCTGTGGTAGGCCTGACATCTAGCACTTTGTGTTCATTGTCCTATGAGTTATCATAGAATCATAGAATGGCCGGGGTTGAAAAGGACCACAATGATCATCTAGTTTCAACCCCCCTGCTATGTGCAGGGTCACCAACCACTAGACCAGGCTGCCCAGAGCCACATCCAGCCTGGCCTTGAATGCCTCCAGGGATGAGGTACCCACAACCTCCTTGGACAAAGAAAGAACTGTTGTAGAGTGGTTTTATTTATATTCAGGATGTTCGCTCAAGAAAGGAAAACTTCATCAGAAGCTGAAAGAGACTTGATAACTAACTAAGAGACCTATTTTTGCATCACTCACCTAACAGTAAATTTTCTTTTGGAATACTTAATGTGTAAAAGTGTACAGTCTTTCCCATTATAGAAGTGGGCAGCTTAAGTGCAGTGCCTCTCACCTGTGTGCCAAGGCTGTTGTGCTGCAGGAGTCTGTTCTGCAGTCACTAGCATTTGTACTGCTTTATCAGCCTTACTCTTCTTCGCAGCTGGCTGATTTTATTCCCAAAGGATCACAGGCAAAATACCCTTGCATATTTGGCCTCTGGAGGGAGCAGATGAGCTGCCAAAATACCATGAACAACATCCATCCAACCTTTGCAAATTCGAGTGAGCAGATCGCCTCGACTTCCTCAGTAGGAGTTTCTGTCACAGAGTTTTGGGGACTCTGAAGTTCCTGTTGTCCACAAATAAGTACTGGAAACACTGGAGGTGTTTTCTTCTGGATTCTTGAAGTAGATCACCTTCTTTCTTAAGAACAAGCTGATTCCAGCAGGCAGGCATGGACAGAGGTGCAAGCCCGCCAGTGAGAGAAACACTTGATGGGTGCTGCTTCCTCCGTTTCTAGTAGCAGTGAAGAGCTGCAGATAAAGAAGAGGAGAATCCCTCTGGGACGCTCACGTCTGCCTGGGTTGTATGCTCTGCCACAAGTGGTACCATCTGTCAATGGATTCAGCTTCGTGACAATCCTTGAGACAGTGTTGACAGTCCTTACAGTTGCTGTATTTAGTTACTGTACTTACAGAGGAAAAACAAATTCTTGAATTGATTCTATTGCTTTATTTATTTATTGGATTATTTAGAAAAGGTCACCTATGCAGCTGTTGGAGAATCAAAGGGAAAAAAACATTGAAAATCTGAGTCTCGTTTAGAGCATGGAGAAATAATTAGAATAAATAACTTGAGTCCAAGTAGCCTTCAGTTAAACAAAAGAAACACTGACTACTTCTGATTATGTTACGTAGATTGACATCCTCTGACTTAATCTTTGATTTTTCATCCTTCAAAATAATCTTTATTCTTGGTTCAAGAGAAATTTTCCTTCAATTTTTTTCCTGAATGTGTCATTCACACACATATCGTTGTAGCATATAAATGTTATTTTAGTCTTACATTCGTTATTCATATCACATAGTAAGGTTTAATAAATGTGTTTTCATCTTCCTGCAAAAACCATTTCTTCTGGCACAAAGTTTTTGAACTCAGGATTTCCCACTTGATGACTGGAGATCCAGTTAAGTGCCATAGCAAAATCTTCCCACAGGGACAGCTATGCTGTGATGAGAACAGATGATATCACCTTTCTGTTACATAGTACTGGGTCAGTAGCTGAAGTTTTCTGTCCGTATCTGCTCCAGCCCCACTAGAAGGCTCTTCCAGCATTCCCACAGTGCTACAGCCATCCCAGCTGAGACTGTCATGTTCTTCTAAAGGTGCCCCGCTGTAGCATTCTGTGGAACTGAAAATACTGAGAGGCAAAAAATCTTCATGCAGGCCTTTTATCTGTCCAGCTTTTGTGGTGGAAATGAACAGACTTGAAGAAGCCATGTTTTCCTGATATACAAATGTTAATTCAGAACAGAAAACTTGTAAGGCTCTCCATATTATTGAGATTTCCCAGGAGGCTTTTTGCCAATATCTTTATCATGAGAAGTATTGTCATTGTGGGAACAGCATGTTGTTCTGAGTAGCTTGGTATGCCATAATAATTGTCCTTCCTCTGTCTTTCCTATAAAATTATGTATTGATTTTTACCTCAACTCTTGGATGAATGCGATAAGAGCATCAGTTAGCAGTTTTCCCAATGACATGGTGACCGTACATGATGCTCAGTGGTCCCTCTGATCATTTTTCTGTCAATCAGAATCATGCTTTCCTCTATCAGAGGGTGTATATGTGTAATTGGAACTCAGACACACAGAGGTTAAGCTGTTCAGCTCATCTTCTGGCTTCTTCCAGAAATTTCAAAGGATCCAGGAATGTTTGCTGACTGTGTGCCATGGCTAATTGACTATTTTTCAGAATAATTTAATGTGCATACCATAGTTAGAAAATGCTTTGTCAAGCCATAGGCAACTTAATGTTGTTCAGAAATATTTTCAAAAATGATTTGTATGGCAACTACATCAAAGAGTGCTCATAACTCACAAGCTGTAATTCTGTAAGAGGTGTCTTATCTCAACACTTAATTTACTGAAGCCTACAGTTACTATTCTGTTAGACTGAAAACTTTCCTCTAGTAACAGCCTCTTTTATGTGATGAGAGGGTGAGCCTAAGGGGAATCACTAGCACAGTAAGTAGATCTGGAATGTGCTGTGCATGGATTTTCCACCCACACCACTCTGTATCTTTTTCCATTGAAGTCTAACCTCGGATTCAGAAATCCAGAGGAAGCAGAGTAAGGGTTCTGGTCCTTGTTCTACCTCCCATCTCCACCATACTCAATTGCACTTCCCCAGTAGTCCCGTTTTAATTTAATGTGACTCTAAATAAAATGTGTCTCTTGTGGTATCTTTGGATGTTTCAGCTTTGGAACATCACCTGAGCACTTCATGAACATGAAAAACAGCCAATCTGTGTCAGGTTGAAAGGGTTACCCAGGCCCTGCCACACTGTGTTTGAAATTGCCAGAAACACAGAAGTATGTAGGGAACAACAAGACATATATAATGAAATTTTTTCTATTATCTCCCATTGCCAATGCTCACCAATTTGGGGATTCCCCATCTGGAGATCACTGTGCCATGGTACATCCCTCCCTTTTCAGGTAGAGAAATTGGGAGTGAGGAAGGGAGTTCTGAAAAAGATAGGAAAGAGACTTCTGATTCTAAAAGTGACAAGGTTGCACATGTGTGTGTTCTGGGGCTTTGTCAGGAATCTGGACTGGGCCTTTAACATGAACCTGAGGTCATAACTTTCGAGTATTCAGAAATACATATTTCAGTGTTGTCGCTTCAAGCAGCACAAGATTTATTTGGTGTTTTTTTAGTCAAAAAGTGATTTTCCCTTGGAGTCTGTCCTTCTGTTACAAGCGGCTATAAATCACTGAGAGCACTGTATATGCTAACAGTACATTGAGCTATTTTAGAAGAGCGGGTCACAAAAGGGAAATATACGTTCCTCTTTCAGAACTGAGAAAGCCTTCGGGCCAATTCTTCACATGCTAGGAAAGTGATAGACCTTCAGATCTCAATCAGACTTCACATCTTTGCTCTCTCCATAGAGGCGCAGGGGTGTCAGCCTCACCTGCTAGCTGCCTGTTGGGATTTGCCATGGAACAGGATGGCTTCCTGTGGTGGTGGGGCTGCACAGGGATTTATTGAACCCTTTGGTGCTCTCAAAAACAGCTTCTGTCACTGAGATCTGGAGAAATACTGTCTCAGGCTCTGTTCACAGTTTTGCTCAATATGCCAGTATAAAAGCACTGTTTTTGGTGCTGCAGTTTGCTGTGTGCTCCTCCAGCCTCTGTTTTTACAGGTTTCCATGACCATCCTTCATTAAGCCCTGTGAGGTTAGGTGAAGGTGTGGGCAAAAGACTGTTTAGAGGCATCCACCCACAGTGGCAATCATTAGCAGCAAAAAGTTACTTTACCCAAACTGGAAGCTATTGAAAATGTGTATTCTTCTTTTGTATTTATATTTTAACCCCTCAACAAAACTTAGGTATCAGATGTGTGCAGAAGATGGGACGTGTTCTTCTCCTTTATAGGCTACTTGTGCAGTTTGGCAGAGGAAAATAGTGCTAGATCTAAAAATGTTCCTGGCTCAAATAATCACATCTATGCGTAGCACAGTGGGAAGGTAGCTTCGGACAGTACGTTTTGAAGAACTACCTTTTTGGTGCTGTGAAGCAAAGGCTGGGTGTATTTCAGATCCCTATTCAAAGCCACCTGTGTGTGAATGATACCTAGAACCCTGCAGAGTCAAGGTGTAAACTGCTGAGCAGTCCCCAAATCAGACTTCCAAGAAATTTAAGGTACCGTGGTATTTGGGGATTTAACACTGATCCTAAAAGCACACTGAGCAATGTGTTGGGGCAGGAGAAAATGAGGGCTGGGGGAGATCGGGCCTATTATACCTTGCACATCTATCACATGTTCAGATGGTGCTCCCATCTGCTTACAGAGTTTCTAACACTTTTCAGAGTAACAATAATGAATGCACCTTGTTTACTCAGCTAAAGTAAATCTATGCAATTTCTTCAGCAGATATTATTATATTTTGTTATACAGTAAGATTGTAAAACCCACAGCAACCTTTTCTCTCTTGAGTCAATCTGGATTAGGGTCAGCACAGGAGTCTTTCCAACTAAAGTTCCCCCACTGTAGTTCTACTAGGAAGTTAGTCTCCCACTGGTACTGCAGGCTGGTTTTCCATTTATTAGTGTAGAACTGAGTATTGACCACTTTATGAAGTTGGTATTTGTCTTACTGTACTTCCATATGATTGTGTTGGCAGGATCACATCCACTGGTATAACAGGCACATAAAAGGACAGGAAGCTAACGTTTATTAAAATGTGAGAGTTTGTGAAATAGCAAAAATTCTAGCATTGATCATGGCAAGACTGTATTTTTGGATAAACCATCTTCAGGTACAGGCTTGAGCAATATTCATATTGGACACCTGCCAAAATGTTCGCAGTGTTCTGAGCTATGTCAGGACAGTTAAGTACCTTAAGAAAGCAGTGGTTTCACAAATCTGTTTAAGTGAGGTTTCTTCCCCTGTTCACTTTGCATGAGTGCCAGGCAAGCTGAAGTTCACAGTGAGGCAAGAGGAGTAATGGGGGTTTGATGGAAGGCTATTGTAAACCAGTATAACCTCTGAAGACTGAGGAAAATCATTGCCATTGTTGTTTGAGACATAGAGTTGTATTCGTTGGAAGGGACCTGGACTGCTCTTCCAACCTCCTGTGCAAAGCCCATCCACTTAGAGCCTGTGCTCTGTCCTTCTGCTTTCTGCGTGTTTCCAGTGATCAAGGTATTACATCTGTGGGCAACATGGTCCAAGATCTTATCACTTTCATGGTTTAAAAGAAGTAACAGTTTCCTTAAAAAAAATAGGATTTTTTTTGTTGTCCAAGTTGTGCATGTTAACTCTAATTGCTCCCAACTGCGCAATGGAGAAGAGTCTGACTCTCTTTTCTACTCCCCCTCAATTATGTAGATGCAGAAGGAGTAAGATTTCCCCACAGCACTCTTTTCTACAGGCTGAACACAGCCCAACCTGTGAGCCTCTCCTCAGTGCCATGTGCTCCGGACTCTGCGCAAGTCTTGTTCATTTTCTGCTGTATTTGCTCATTCTTTATTTCATAGAATCACAGAATCATTAAGATTGGAAAAGACCTCTAAGATCATCTAGTCCAACCATCCACCTGCCACCAGTATTGCCAACAAGCATGTCCCCCAGTGCTGCATCTACACATTTCTTGAACACCTCCAGGGACGGTGACTCCACCACCTCCCTGGGCAGCCTGTGCCACTGCCTCACCACTCTTTCTGAGAAGTTTTTCCCAGTATCCAACCAGACCCTTCCCTGACACAGCTTGAGGCCATTCCCTTTCAAACTAACTTCTAGCAAAGGAAGGTGGAAGTAGATAAAAGATAGTGGCATGCTACAAATACGTTGGGAAAAATGCTTTCTCAGCAGTCTGCGAGCTGCTCAAGATCTGCCACAGAGAGGTGATACTCATCCAAAAACTGAAAGCACGTAAACTGGGCTGACTTGTGAGAAAAAAGCATTTGAAATAAGACCAAAAATGGGCACTTTATTTTAGATTGAGTCTCAACATAACAGTATCCTTCACGAAGCCTTAAATATGTATCAGGGTATGATTTTAAAGAGTGCTGGTAATTACTCTTTTAATTGCAGTATCATACCATATGGGTATCTCTTTTCTCATCTTACTTCAGAAGATGCAAGGGTCTTTCAAGAGCAGTACTGGTGGGCCTCTATGTGTAAATTTCACATTCAGATACACCAAAATCTATCTTCCTCTCTACCTCGCAGCTGACCTAGAAGGCACCTAACTTTCTGCTCCACTCTCCACAGTACTCTTCCTTATTTAATCTGGATGCCAATAACATCATTTGAAAATGAATATGCTTCTTTGAAGCATGTTATCAATCTAATACTTCACTGAAGGGAGTGTAACTTTAGTCAGCTGCATTTGTAGTGGCTGAGCATTGCCTGAAGTTTCTAAAGCACTCACTGTTCCCCAGCCTGCTCAGTGTGTTCCGTACAGATTGCCTTTATGTTCTGAGGTTGAGTCTCAGGTTTCCCTGGAAGGTTTGTTTGTGACTGAGCCGCTGGAGCACTCACTCTCTCTGGACCACAGGACTGAAACTTGGCTCCAAGAATCAAAGAACTCCTGTTGAATTCCCTGTTAGAGATGGTGACCGAGTGACTGTCTCAGTGCAGGAGTTGTATGAAGTTACAAAGTGAATATACACAATTGGTAGGTACTGCCAAATAAGTGTATACATTCACTTTCTTTTCTCTTCTCCAGACTAGCTCTCATCTTCAGGGCAATCAAATGTGCCTGGGAAAGCTGCACCCCCAGATGGTGATGTTGGTTACTCATATCCATGGAAACGCAGACCTGAAAACATTTCTGGGAGGAGGAAGCAAGAGGAACACCACAATTCTCCTGTTTCATGGACTGCCTGTGAACCATTTTTGAAAAAGTTACAACTCTGTGGTTTTGAAACCGATTTTGTTAATAGCCATTAACTTAGCTGGGAGAAGACATGAGATCCAGACTGTCACTTCACATTCCTGAGATGAATAAACAGCCTTCTACAATGAGACCATTATTACACGTACTTATGTCTTCAGCTTAGTTTGGGCCTTTGGGTCTGCGGTGATAGGACAAGGGGAAATGGTTTCAAACTAAAAGAGGGGAGATTTAGTTTGGATACGAGGAAGAAATTTTGAACAGTGAGGGTGGTGAGGCAGTAGGTTGCAGTGAGGTTGCCCAGAGAAGTGGTGGATGCTGTCACTTGGAGACACTCAAGCTCAGGCTGGATGGGACTCTGAGCATCCTGATCAAGCTGTAGGTGTCCCTGTTCACTGCAGGGGAGTTGGACTAGATGGCCTTTAAGGGTTCCTTCCAGTTCAAACTGTTCTATGATTCTATGAAAGTGTTTCAGTATATCCTTGGGTACTTGCCTTCTAGAATCTCCCGCTGTAGTTGCTTGGCATCTCTCCTTTAGATACAGAATCAGACTAAGTGAGGCAGGAAAGCACCACTGGAGATCATCCAGTCCAACGCCCCCGTTTAAATCAGGGTCAGCTGTTCAGTTTGCCCAGAGAAGGATGTATCATTGCTCTATCAGCAGTAGAGGAAAAAAAAAAACCTTCTATTTAAGAGAGTTTTCCAGTATTTAAATTTATGCCTGTTACCTCTAATCCTTTCTCCAGATAACTCTGAGAAGAATCTGGCTCTATCTTCTTCACTCCCCACACCACACAGCAGATACTGATAAACACTGATAAAGTCCCCTTGAGCCTTCTTTTCTTCAAGCTAAACAATCCAAACTCTCAGCCTCTCCTTCTATGTCAGATGCTCCAGTTTCTTAACCATCTTTGTGACCCCTCATTGGACTCACTCCAATATGTCCATCCACTCCCTGTATGGGAGAATCCAGAACTGGACACAGCACTTCGGTTGTCTCACATCAGTGCTGAGGGGAAGGATCACCTCTCTTGACCTGCGGGCAGTGCTCTGCCTAATGCAGCTCAGGGTGCTGCTGGAATTCTTTGCCACGAGGGTACATTGCTCATTCATGTTCAACTTGTCCACCAGGATATTCCAGGTCCTTTTCTGTAAAGCTGGTCAGCCCCCAGCCTGTACACGTGCATGAGTTTATTACTCCTCAGATGCAGCACCTGGCATTTTCATTTGCTGAACGCCATGAGGATTCTGTTGACCCATTTCTTCAGCTTGTTGAGGTCCCTTTGAATGACAGCACACCCATCTGATGTATGAACTGCTCCCAGTATTGTCACCTGCAAATTTACTAAGACTTTGTCCCATCATCCACGTTGTTAATGAAGACTTGGGAGATGCTGACTCCGGGGTACACTACTAGTGATTGGCCTACAACTGGACCTCATGTCACTGATCACAGCCCTTTGATCCTGGCAGTTCAGTTAGCTTTCAGTCCACTCTATTGTCCATTTATCTGGTCTGTATTTCATCACCTTGTCTATGAGGATGTTATGAGAGATTGCACTGAAAGTCTTGCTCAAGCCAACATAAACATCTACTGGCTTCCCTTCTTTCACCATGCCACTCACATCATCTCATCATCTCATCACAAGGGAGGCATGATATCCACTTTGTAAATCGATTCTGACTACTCCCAAACATCTCAATATGTTTTGAAATTTTTTCTAGGAGGATTTACAACATCACCTTCTCATGAACTGACATGAGGCCGCCTTCCCTGTAGCATCTTGAATCCTCATTTTTGCCCTTCTCAAAAATAGGAGTGACATTTGCTTTTATTTTTAGTTCTCAGGAACCTGCCCTGATCGTGGTCATCTTTCAGAGATTAGCAGGAGTGGCCTCACAGTGACACCAGGCAGGTGCCTCAGTGCGTGTGAGTGTACTGGGTGCATCACATCAGGTGACGTGGTTCTAGTTTCTTGTAACACAGCTGCTCTGATCCTCTCCACTGGAGACAATCCTATAATACTGAATCTAAAGAAAAATCCAAAACAAAAGGAAAAATTCAGATGTGTAGATCATATGGATATATACTACACTCTGTGAGGTATGTTTGTTTGTTTTAATTAAAAAAAAAATACCCCACACCTCTTAGACAAAGACAAGCAAATTACAGTGTTCCCCTGAATATGGTAGAACGAGTTCTGCTAGTGGTGACATCTGTAAATCCTGTTGACTATAAATGACCTTATTGTCATTTGCCTCAGATTATAGAAATCATGGACTCTCATCAGCATGGCAACTTGCCTCTCTCAAGTATTAACAAAAATCCACTTTTTAGATCCAAAGTATGGAGGTCAATTTAGCTCACCCCCTTTTGAAAGATTTCTCTTCTGTACCATCCAGTATTGCTAGGATAGGAGTCTGTGGCCGCATAAAGAGATAGGAACACAATTCCTTCATAGGTCTAGTTTCTTCAATTTCCTCTGCTTCAGAGGGTGATCTAAAACTTGTTTATTGATGATAGAATAATAATTTCAAAATTATCTTTTATTGAGACTTAAACATTGTTGCTCCTATGCACTTTATTCCTAAGTAATAAAAATTATGACAGTCCACAGATTTAGAGGAAAACGATAATCTTCAACATCTCATTACAAAGCAAGAAAAACATGATGCAATTGAGAAAAAGACATTTTCTGTATCATGCAGTGCAGGAAACTACTGGGCTGAGATGTTGTAGAACCAATGTAGTTCACAGCAAAATGTGTCTATTTATACCAAGGTATTTCCCAAAGAGCAAAGAAGGTGGATAATGCTTTGAAAATAGAAGGCCAAAGACAGACTAATTATTAATTTAGGTTCTTTGTTTAAGTTGTGGCAGAAAAAAAACTGAGTCTATATTCACATTTTAATGAGGTATGGGACTACGTCATCTAAGCCAGAAAGATGAGTGGATACTATGGCAAGGAAGTGAGGGATATGTGGCTTGAATGCCTTTCCTCAGCTGAAGTTTCTTGCTGCACTACTATCATCTCCACAAAGTGGGTTGATGAGAGGTGTTGTCTCAGTTACCCAACTCACCAAGGTGTTTCCCATTTGCAAAATTGTCTCTTTCCAAACAGGCTAGGTGACAATCTTCTACCACCATTCACGTGATTGAACAAGTTAATAAAGAGTTTGTTTTAATAATAGGGTCTTAATAGTAAGACATCGTGAAGACCTAAGGCCTGCTGCAAGGTCTGGTTGGAAGGCACCTCTCGAGGTTATCTTTGAACTGGATTAGCTCAGCACTGTTCCTCATGCCCTTGCCTGAGTCTTGAAAAGGTGACAAATGTTCTTCCATCCCTCTGATGTACTGCTCAACTACCCTCTTGTTTATCCTGATGTCCAGCCTGAGCTTCCCACACACTACATATAGAGGCAATTCCTCTTTCTTGGAGTAGCTGACATGAGCAGGAAGAGTTTGGGTCTGTCACTTTTATAATAATCCTTCAAACAGTTGTAAACTGTTGTTACATCACTTCTTAGCTTCCCTTTTACCAGACTAATTCCAGCTCCTCCAGACTCTCCTCCACAGCTTTCTGATAAGCTCTTCACTGAACTCTCCAGTTACATCCCTCCTTACAAGAAGTATAAAAAAATGTACACAGTGTTTCAGATATGGCCTCACCAGTGCCAGGTAGAAATGATCAGCAAAGTTCCTTGGATGTATTGGCCACGCTTCTAACATATCCTGGTGTACAGCTTCTTTTACAAGAGCAAGTTGAGTGTTCACATTCAATCCAGAGCACACTGTAACCCTCAGGACTATTGCCCAGCCAGTCGCTTCCCAGCATGTGCCCATCCAGGGGATTATTCCAGCTGTTCCAGGTGCAGAACTTCATACCTCTTATACGGATCACAAGGTCTCTGTCCAATCCTTGAGGTTCTCAGGGTCCGTCCGGGCTGAACTTTCCATTTCCCCTAATTTAGTGCTATCTGCAGATGTGCTGGGAATGAATTCTGCACTGCAGTCACATTGTCAATAAAGGCGTGAATACGGGTGCCAATATGAACCCCAGGGAACTTTGCTAATTAACAGCCAAATGTTGACTTATTGACTGCTATCCTTACAGGCCCATGATCCATACAGCTTTCAGTCCATCTAAAAGTCTGTTTGTCCGGTTGTACCAAAGGGCATACTGTAATCAAGGTACACTACACCCACCCCTCTGCCTTTGCCCATAAAGCCGGTCATTTTATCATATTAGGCAGGTCATACAGGACTTATCTTCCAGGGTTTACTACCCCTGACTATATGTTCCATGTCCTTTAAACTGCTTGAGGTGAATCTGCCTACTTTATAGTTCCCTGAGCCATTCTTCTTGCCTCTTTCAAAGACTGGCAGTGGCATCACAATCATGACCACAGGATCAGGAAGGCTTCCCAGCAGCTTGTGGGAGAAACTCAATGGATCAGAACAGATGCTGTTTCTCTAGTGTCTAAGTTGGTTCTCCCCTGCTGGCTGCCCGTTACTTGTCCCATACAGGCACTACAGAAGTAGGTTTTTGCTCTGAAACTGGTAGAAAGAAAGACATTGAGTAATTTAGCTTTTTCACTGCCATCTATTGTCACTATGAGCCTATTTTCCTTGAACTTGCTTTTCCAATTAGCATTTTGCAGAATCTCTCTTTTTCCCATCAATGCCCCTCAGCAGTCTCAGCTCCAGCTCGGTTTTGGCCTTTCTGATTTTGACACTAAGTATCTAACACTGCTTTTTAACTTCTGTGTTGCTGCCTGCCCTTGTTTCTGCCTCTTCTCCAGTCTCTTCTTGTGTGCTAGTTCACTGAGAAGCTCCTCACTGGCCATGCAGACCTTCTGAAACTCCCAGGCTTCCTGCACGACGAGAAGGTTTGTTACTGAGTTCTCACTAAGATTAATTTAGAGGCCCAGCCATTCCCTTCATGGTAGCTCCACTGAGGATCCAGACTAGCAATATCTGAGGAAGGTCCTGTTTGCTTCCCCGGAGTCCAGAGTCTCAACTCTGCTGCTCACCTTCCAGCCTTTCATTCAGCCTCAACCTCTACGATATCTTCTCAGTCACACCAGCCTCAGCAAAGAGCACTCTTCTTTGCAGCTTAAACAGGTGAGGAGCTTTTAAAGCAATAAATAGCAGTTTAAGTTTGAAAACATAATTTCACATTTCACATGAGAAAGCTATAAACTTAAAATTATTTAGAAAACAATAATAAAAATACTGTACTGAAGAATCACTGTGAGCTTATAGCACACGAGAGAGTTTAAAGGTTGGATTTAGGCAGGGATGGAGATCTCTGTCATGTCGTTTTGAAAAGAAAAGAAGTATCTGAAGTAATGGTACAAACTGGGAAGAGGTCAAGTCTCCAGACTGGAGCTGCAGGACTTACCCTTCCTAGATGTGCTCACAGGACTCTATGCTGCAGTAACAAGATACATGTAAGAGCGCTATGAAATCTTTCTATTATATGGCGAGAAGAAATACAAGTGTTCATACACAGAATAATTTTTTTGTTGTTCCAAGTAAGTAATTTTCATTATATTTGAATGAATTGGGTTGAAATTAAATTCTAAAAAGACAGCATTCCCATTGAATGGAAATTCTTGTCTCTAAGATCAATTTTTCCAACCAGTTGAGCAAATTGTATCAGAATATTTTTTTAATTTGAGCTTGAAGGTTGAGTAAATGAATCTTGTCATTATCACAAATTAATTTAGAAAACTTTGAACAGCCTAATATAGAAAGTAGAAATTAAAAAGTAAGACTGTCAAATTGCAAGATATTTAGGTGAAATGTAATTTGATATGATTTTCAAGGCAAAAAAGAAAGACTAAATTGTCAAAGATCTGGAATTCAGAAAATACACTAAATGACCATGAAAACATTATGGAGTTGGTACAGTTCTTTGAGTTATTTCCATAGAATCTGTAATTCCAATTAAACTCACTGGCAACTGCCAGATCTTTTTATTTCATCTTTGGATCTCTTTTATGTCAGCTACAGAGGCCTTAAATTGTATTTGTAAAGATTTACAGATGGCATTCACTATGTTTGCTTAGTTATAACTACTATATACTTCAAAACTAGAGGAAGTGACACGATCCATGCAGTGCTGGGTTTGTAGCAAGGAAGAAAAGTGATCCTTAGTTGTGTGAGAGCAGTCCTTCACCCGTAGAATTAAGGTAAGCTAATGTTTGATTAACATCTGACATTCACTCAAGTTTTGAAATGTACAGCCACCTAAATACACCTCTCTGAAACTTACATAAAATCGTTTTACAGCCGATATATTTCAGATTTCTTTGCTGACTATGCATTATAAACCAAAGTATTTGATTTCTCTGTTCAGAGGCAGATTGTGTGATTTGTTGTAACTGTGTTAGTAGAGCTCAGCCTGAGGATCCATTTCATTCCTGATGAGCAAGTTTTGTCAATAAAACCCTCCCCCTTTGGTGTTTAAATGTTCAGTATAATATCCTATACTCATTGATTTGAAGCTTAGCTACCTTTTTTTCAAATACCACTTGCTTCAAAAATATTGATCTCATTTTAATCAGTAGGAGACCTTCAGACTGGATCTATAGGCATATTCTGATTTATCATGCTTTGAAGCAACCACAGAATCACTGAGACCAGTGTTGTGGTTATACTGTTTTAATGCACCAGGTCACGTGGATGAATACACGTGCTGGGCTGTGGAAGCTAAGGAAGAATGATAATTGACAATGAAAGTAAATAAAATCCTTATTTGTTGCATACAGAGAAGCACTCTTGAAGCATGCAAATAGTTTCCAGTACTGCTGAGGAATATATGTCACAGACACACCTAGCCTGTGTTCAGGAGGTTTGCATGCCTACCACAGTCATAACATCCCTTCAAGATAACTCATTTAGAATCATTAAGGTTGGAAAAGACCACTAAGATCATCTAGTCCGACCGCCCACCTACTGCCAATATTGCCCACTAACCCATGCCCCTAAGTACCGCATCTATTCTTTCCTTAAACACCTCTAGGGATGATGACATCACCACTTCCCTGGGCAACCTGTTCCAAATGCACAAATGTGCATTTATAGGACACTATTTTAATAACAAAAGTAAAACAAAGTGAATTCTCCACTGACTGTCTGCCATTCAATGCAGTATAATTATTATTCAACAATAACTAAACTTAATTAGTTTAATGCTATTTTGAGCATTCAATCAGAGTAGAAGTATCTTAGGATTTGATGTTCCATAACCTTGAGGACAGCTCACTGTCACATAGATGCCGATCGGTTCTTGTCCACACACAACCCCCCCATGTATGAATAGATGCACTACTGGGGAAAGAGTACTCCTTTTCCTGGCAAAGCATGCTGGTGCAGCTAGACAAAAATACTACAAATAACTGCAGGCAAATATCAATCACTTCAGCAGGTGGTGAAGAGAAACGTAAAATACAAAATGCGTTTCTATGGCTGCAGGGCAGACATTCCTTCCTTCCCCAGCATGGCTTATCTTCCCCTGCCTCTCCAAGCAAATGCTATGACTGTGTCACATCCTGTTAGAGCATGAAAAGCAAGCAGAACGTTTGCCTTTTCCGTGCCTAATACTGCAGTGAGGAACCTTTAGTTTAATCTCAGAATCAAAAGTAATCCAAAATGCATCTAAATCTAGTTTTTTTGCCTCCCCGTGAGATCTGGCCACTATTCTGCAAGGTAGTTAATAACAGAGCTCTCACAATTTGTGGCTCATGAAGTTTTGAATCTGGAGAACAGGTATTGGGCAGTAAACAAGGACAGGCTTATTTTAGGGTAAATAGGAGGAATAGCATGTATCATCCTTTTAATGAAACATTGATGAAAAAAAAAATATTCCATTGAAATCAGGTGTGAAATAGGTTTGTGCTGCATTCCACTTCTGTTTCTCCCACTGCTGTGCTCAGTAAAGAAACGTGTGTAGGCAGGTCTGTGTTCATACACGATTTAAAATGCCTGTGCCATCAGTAAATAACGTGGGACAGGGTGATGAGAGAACTTATCTCTCTGTGCTTTCACTTATTTTTGTGCACCACTGGTGTCAACTTCTTCCAAGTCAAGGTGCCATAAATGTGTGACACCAGTGAGAGCATGCTCCTGTGTCAAGGCACACAGGGACTGTACAACACCACATATAGCATAGGCTATTAAGGTAGGAGATCTGTGATTTAGTATAATGTAGGATTTTTTCAAGTCTGTACTTTCATGTGGAGAAGAACTAATATACTTTTAGTGAGCCAAATGCCAAATACAAAGCCATCCATTATGATTCATCCTACAAATTATTTTAACATTAGGCTGACATTATTCATTGAATGACACTTCCTAGCTATGTAAGTATTTAAAAATAAAGCAGACAGATGTAGCTCAAGCTTCGCCAGACTGAACCACATGCTGGTCCTGCTCCTCAACTGGGGGAACCTGAAAGGTAGTTTAATTCCTGCAGGTAATCTGCCCTTGGCTTCTCAGGCACAGAGAGACAAACAGAAGTAGAAGCCATTTCACCAGGGCACATACAGCTGGATTTTTAAAAACATTCAGAAGTAAAGGCAGAAGTCCTTTAGAAATAACACCCTACAAAAGTGTGTTTTTGAAAGAGAACGCCATTTTCCTGTTGATGCGTAGCTTTGAGATTGACACAACCAGGACATTTCATAGAAAGGTTTCAAAAGACTGGAAAAAAAAAAAGAAGAAAAAAAAGATATTCTCTGTGATCATACTGCTTCTAAGTTGATTAATCATTCAACAGTCAGAAATAACTATAATTAGCTATACCTGTCACCTGTCTATGGTTTCTTATACAAGTGTTACAACTCTCTTTTTAGCTTTCCAGTCGTGTTTTGACTTTCTCAGAGGACATCAGCTTATCCAACAAAGAGGAGTAATTGTCTTCAAGAGAATTTGTATTATCTGCAATAAGACTTTGGTGCAAGCACTCCATTTCATTCAGAAGTTGTAAGAGATAAGGCATTACCAAGGAAGCATTAGACCTCTGGGAGCTTTAGAAAGGAAAGGACAATTTTGAAGCTAGAGCAGGCAAACACTGCTTTGGAAAACTGGATTTTACATCTCTGACATGCAGATTTTGAGTGATGCTAGGCTGGTTGATTGAAAATGGCAGAATGGAGCAGAAACTCGGGAGATGGGTTGTGTAGGAGATTTGGCTGTTTTGCTCAGGGCTCATCATTCTGTGTCCCCTTAGGAGCAATCCTAGGAAGAGAGAGATTTTGTTGCATAGATACAACTACAACATACAAAAATAAAAAATTAAAAATAATAATAATAAAAAAAAGCAAGGCCTCTTTTGATAGATTTCACTTTAATGTCTGCTAAGGAGGCAAAATTGACAGTCCTGCCAGCTGCTTCCTGCCTACATCTTCAAGATCTTTCTTATACCTTTCTGCAGATTTACTCCTGAGATTTTCCCAGCCCTAGACCCATCCGTGCCTTTGTAGCTCACATATGAATATCCACACAAACCTGTTTAAATACAGCACCTGCTGAAAACTTGTAGTAATTTCTAAAAATTTTTAAAAGAAAAAAAAAATAGAGGTCAGCATCAGACATTGAAGTCAAAAGATTCAGGACAGACACCAAAAGAAGATTAACCCCAAGGAGTGGAGAAAGTTCCATTCCAGATAGACTGTATGTGAGAGGAGATGACTGCACCTATTACATTCAAATCAGGTCGTTCCAATCTACTCTCATCAGTCCTCCTCTCATGCTAAAATAGGTGGCTCAAGATGGACCTCTTTTGTCATTTGGTGACTGTGTGGATTTGGAATTTCATTGCAGTCTGGTTTTACTCCCAGTAGCACAATTTTTTTCCCTGTAAGCATACACAATAGTTGTCAGAAAGAAGATATGTTTGTGACTGTTAACAGGGAGGAGAGGAATCCAAGAACTGGACTACAAAGTTGGAGGTAGAAAGAAAGAGGCTATGATGTGTAAAAGGAGACCTTATAAATGTTTTCCACAAAAGCAACCTAGCATATTATTTATTTTAACAGAAAGAATATGACATACCATAAAAGAAATTTTAAAAATGCTTTAAAATAAAACCATCTGGTTACCAGAGTTTCAATCAAAGAAGAATCGAGGAGCTCCTTTCCAGCTGGAGTGCCCAACATGGCGTCCCATAGGCCGTGCTGGGGACAAGCTCCCATTGGACTGCATGAGCCGTGGTGGGGAGTTGATGGCTCAACAACCTGTCAGCCCCAGCACATAAAGGAGTTAAGAAGCAACTGCGGGCACTCCAGATCCATTGCCTTCTGTTATTTCTTCCCCTTGTGTTAAATATGATAATAGCACTACTTCGACTTAGAAGGATGTTATAAAGTTAATTCATTAATGCTTGAAGAAGCTAAAACGATGACATGAGAGTACTGCAGGAAAGCCATCAAGGAAATTAATGAACCTGCCTTCGAGGCAGGGTTTGAAGAATGTACAATAAGGATGACATGAAATTTTCCACTTTACATGATGAAAATGAACACAAACACTGAAGAATTATATATTAATTAAACACCATCCTTTGCACTGAATGAGGCAGGAGTCTTGGGGAAAAAATAGTGAAAGTGATTTAAAGACTAAGTCACATCACATAACTTACAGTGCTGAAGAAGAGTTTTTTATCTTTGCTGCTTTATTCTTTTTTTTTTCACTTGCTGCTTTCTTAAGTTTTCTCTAAAAATCTCTTCTTTTTCATCGCACAGCTCTCAGGCTGAATGCTGGCCAGGTTGTGAGCAGCCATCAGAGACATTATGGCATAGGAGACTACTTATGTCTCCATGGGACACACTTAAGGGCTTCACAACTGGCTGGCAGCCAGCATGAGCCAGCTCACTCTCCCCAGGGCACATCCTCCTGTACCCTGTCTGTACCAGTACACCAGCCCTGGCTCCTGCACAAACATCCCAGTACCCGCATATCGCCTCTTCCAGCTTCATGGCTACATTTCTCCATCCTTGTCCCTTGTATCTCCTGCATCTGTATCCCGTTTTCCTAATTCCCAGTCCTGGAAACTCATCTCATTTCCTTTCACTCAACACCAAGCCCATGCAATTTGCGCTAGACCAGCTGTTCTCATGAAGACAAACTGAGGTTCCCAGAGAATCCTTCTTCATTCTGAGGGTACTGCCAAAGGAGGCCCTGGAAAACAGGAGGCACTCCTACAATAAGACATGTAAGAATTTTCTTTGACAGTGTGAGCAAAGTGGTACAATGTCATCCCTAGACAGGGAGAAACACTGTAAGGGAAACCTCCAGATAGAAGCGTAGCCTGAGAAATGTCAATCAAAATAGTTAAGATTTGACATTGATATACAACAAAAAATACAGTCTGTAACTGATAAGGTGACATTGGGATTAGTTACTGCCATATGCGCCGACAAAAGGCACATCTGCCTGGTTAAGCTCCTTGGTGGGGTGTGCACACCCAAACACAGGAACAGATCTTGAATGCGGAGATGAAGGACAAATCCCAACAGAATAATTTGCAAGTAGTAAGAAAAAGCTATTTACTTCGAGACACAGCAGGAATAACAAAGCGAATGCTTTAAAGAAAGGAAGGAAGGAAGGAAGGAAGAAAGGAAGGAAGGAAGGAAGGAAGGAAAAGAAAAAGAAAAAAATGTTTCTTTCCTCCACTGTCTGTTTTTGACTGTGGTCTGAATTTTCAGCTAGATGAGAATACAATGGGGACATAACTGCTGGACAATCTTTGGCTGTAACGTGGGCTCTAACAGGGCTTTCAGGCAGTGCAATGGGAGTAGCCATGTGATGACCTGTGTTCCAGTGTTTCCAAAAGCTGAGATGGCAGGAACACAATGAATTTGTAAGCAGCGTGTTGAAAGTTCTAGGTCTTTTTGACCATTAGCATATAAATGTTTAGGAGAAAAGTCCTTCCAGTATCTGAAAAGAGCTTACAAGTAGAAAGGGGAGCAGCTTTTTACATAGTCTGATATTGATAGAAAAAGGGAGAATGGCTTTAAACTAAAAGAGAGGAGATTTAGGTTAGGTGTTACACAGAAATTCTTTACTCAGAGGGCAGAAGGCATAGGCACAGCTGCCGAGAGAAGCTGTGGTGCCCCAACCCTGGAGGTACTCAAGGCCAGGTTGGATGGGGCCCTGGGCAGCCTGAGCTGGTGGAGGGCAGCCCTGCCCACAGCAGGGGTTGGGGCTGGGTGGGCTTTGTAGATCTCTTCCAACCCAAGCCCTGCTGTGATTGTATGAATATAAAAAGACGTCTCTCCAATTCCCTGCCTCTTCTGAAATTAAGCACGATCCCACCGCGAGGCCACCTATGTGCGGACCCCACCGCAGACCCGAACAAAGACACGGCTCGCCCAGGGCCGCCCGAAGACACACGCAGCTCCTCACCCCGCGCCGCACCGCCGTAGACCCCCAGCTCGGCGGGGCGGGGCGGCGGCAGCACCTGGCGGGGCGGGGGCCGCCGCCGAGCGGCACCGAGTAGCCGCCTCCGCGCCCAGTCCCGCTCCTCCCCGCCGCGCGGAGTCAGGTGCCGCGGGACGGGCAGTGCGCCTGTGCGGCGGCCGCGGGGCGCCGCGGAACGGAGCGAAGCGCCGAACCGAGTCGGTGGGGGCCGCCGGCCAGAGGAAGATGGCGGAGCCGGGGGCGGCGCGGGGCTCCCCGCGGGCGGCAGGTAAGCGCAGCACGGCCCTTCCAGGTGCCCGGGATGGCGGCGTCCTCCCCTCGCCCGCTGCCCGCCTCGACCTGGGGAGCCCCGCGGGCGCCGGCGAGGGTCGGTCCCCTCCCGGCAGGTGCCGACCGGCGCGGCCGCCATCTCGGGCCCGGGGAGGGGGTTCCTCGGAGGCGCAGGTGCCGGCTGCGTGGTGCGGCACGTATTGGCCATGGGGCAGCTTTTGTGAGCCGGGCCGGCTGCGTGTGCGGCTGTGATTTCCCCGACCGCTGGCGGTGCTGCCAGGGAGGGAGGAGGCTCGGGTTTGCCCTAAAGTAGGGAGCGATGCATAAAGCAAATTCTCTGCGGTGCCTGGGCCTGCCTGCGGTGGTTGGCCAAGGCAGGCGGCAAACTGGTTGGGCTGGTACGGAGCGGAGTGCCTCCCGTGCACAGGCACGGCTCCACCGAGGTGCCTCCCGCTGCTGCGGGCCAGCACGGCTCCGGGGTTGTGAGCCCCGGTCCCTGGGGTGACCAACGGGACAGCGGGACGCGGGGCAGGGCTTGAGGGGCTGGGGGCACGGTCATGCTTCAGCTCGCGGGTGCGGGTCGGATGGAGTTGTGGCAGTGATTGCATGGCCTCGCCCCGGTTCAGCGTGTGAGATGGGTGGTGATTAAGGAAAGAGCTTTTACCTTACTCACCTGATACGGGGCCTGGTCTTTGTGGTGAGCAATCCATCCGTAGCATGGGTGAAAAGAGGAGTTAATTTCCTTTCTGTCCTAAGCTAGCGTAACTTCTAAAAGTGGCATTACTGCTGCTTTGGGTTATCCTAAATGTACTGAGCACTGTTATCCCAAATGTATTGAGTGGGAAGCTGGATTCAAGCCTTTAAGTGCCTGAGGTCACCCTGTGTCAGAGCCAGGACCTCTGCTTCTCCTGCCTGTCACCACTGCAGATGAGCAGTGGTGCACCTCCAGCCCTCGGGTCTTTGGTTCCCTGTCGGTCACTTGGGACAAAAACAACTAACGCTGAGAATTTATATTTCTAGTTTCTTCCCACTCTAAAGTATAAGGAATTCTTCCCCGTTAACAGGGTTTTTTCTTCTTGTGTTTTCCTGTTTTTACCTGATAACTTCAGAGACTTGTTATACGGACCATTTTTCACCCTGTATACAAAACTGAGAACCCATAGAAAACGTGGTGTAACTGAAGATGGTATCAAATGGGGCATGTGTTGTGGGACAAGCACAAGGCAGATGTCATCACGTGGTCCAGTGCCTAACACCTCGCTATGGAGTGCCCTCAGCCCTGCCTGTTTTTTTATTTGAACCAGCTGATAGAAGATAGTATACAATGTGCTGGGGAAGAGTTGCCAGTGTGTGCTTGGAATGTGTCACAGACAGCATTGTGGACTGGATCTGCCCAAACCCAATCGAAATGAACATGCTTGAATTAAGGGAGTTGTTTGCATCTCCTGGCTGCTAGGGAGGAGACTTGTTCAATGGTTTATGATGCATCAAAAAGGAGCAAAATTCTGGGGTGCAAGCAATTAATAGATGTGGAGCTCTTCCCTTGACTGCAAATCTGAGCTGTGCAGCAAACAGCAGAGATGCTACAGCCTGAGAAGGCATTGCAGGAGTGTTTTGGCTGAGGGAAGGCAAAGGACACCAAACTGTGGGCGTTATTGCTGCTACCATCTGTAGTAACAGTAATGCAGTAATGACTAAATAGCGTTTGAAGGACAAGCTTGCTCGGTACTGAATAGCTAATCATCCCTTTTGCTACCTGGTGAAATTTCCTTAATGCGTCTTCTAAGAGATTGAAATACTGAGCGCTTTGGTTTGCAAAGCAAAATGTGTTCTTTTCTTCTTATAGAAGAGTTTGGTCAGTCCTAAGAGGATTTAAGAGAAAGCTGCATGTTGTGTCAACTTAGCCTGCAAATCACAACCCAATGTGTGAAAGGAATGCATAGATGTATTTCTTTCGAAGTACTGTGTGTTTTTCCCTTCATAACAGCAACGCTTTTCCAGCTGATTTCTTTAAACCGTACAGCATGCTTTTAATTGATGTGCTGCTCTTTGTGTGATGTTACCTTTTGCAAGTGCTGGTTTTAGTTCAGAGGAGCTCAGTACTCTCTGTGCTCTCAAGATTAGTGTTCTATTGTTTAAGATACCATAACATCAGACAGACTCTGTTGATGGGGGGAAAATAAAAAAAAAAAAAAAGACTAAAGAAAAAGGTCATTGCCTTTACCCACTAAGTTTTGTTAAGTTACAATGGAGGAAAACAACTTGCCTTTGCACTAGAAGTGTTTAGAAGTAAAAGGGTGGTGTGTTGCTTGAAGTGCGTGTGGTAGGAGCGTGAAACACCTGGGAACTTCAGAGTGCTTGTAAGGTGCTGTTGAGTAGCATCACATAGATGCCTTTGCTTTGGTGGCTGCAGCAGAGAAAATGCATCTGGGATGCTTTTTTTTTTTTAATATTAAGTAATCATTTCTGGGTATGCTAGTTGTAGGAGCATATACATATTTCATGTAAATGAAACTATATATCCTACGTGTTGATGCTGTATGAAGAATGATGGAATGAGGCTTGTTTTCCTCTCATGAATAAATAAAATACAATTACAGCTTTCACAGTTATTGGTCTTTGAATGTGTGTGGAGCAAAAACAGCAAAGAAAATGCTTTTAATATCTTCTTATCTGTCATTCATTTACTAATGCATTTTAGGTCTGTAGAAAAGTAAGATCAAGTCTTTTAATTCTGGATGGTTCTTAAAGTGTTGAGGTAATAGAAAATATTTCATCTTGGTGTGTTTTACCCCATGGCTCCAGTTGCCTTGACCAGCCCTTATGAATGGGGCTTTTTCACCAGCCCCTAACAGGGCTTTGCAGCTTTCAGCCCCACACTGATGCCTGGCTCAAGCTGCCCAGCAGATTTTGGAAGCAGCTGTTTGCAGTTTAAGTCCTATCTCTGCCTATGTGGTGTAGGTGGGAAAAATGTATTGCTTGTACAGGACTTCAGTAGATAAGTGGATCTTACAATGTGGCAAAAGACTACAAGAAAGATGTTGAGACCCTGGAGCGTGTCCAGAGAAGGGCAATGAAGCTGTGAGGGGTCTGGAGCACAAGTCTTGTGGGGAGCAGCTGAGGGAGCTGGGATTGTTCTGTCTGGAGAAGGGGAGGCTCAGGGGAAATCTCATTGCTCTCTCTGCAATTCCTGGAAGGAGGCTGAGGCAAGATGAGGGTCGGCCTCTCTTCATAGGTATCAGTGATAGGATGAGAGGGAGTGGCCTCGAGTTGCGCTAGGGGAAGTTCAGGTTGTGTATTAGGAAAAACAGCTTCTCAGAAGGAGTGATGAGGCAGTGGCACGGGCTGCCCGGGGAGGTGAAGGAGACACTGTCCCTAGAGGTGTTCAAGAAACATGTAGATGTGGCACTGAGGGGCATGGTTAATGGGCCTGGTGTGATGGGCTAGATGATCTTAGTGGTCTTTTCCAACCTTCATGATTTTATGAAAGAAATACAGCTCTTCGGGGAAATTGATGCAAACTGTGTGAATGTTAACAGTGTTGAATAGCAAGTAGCTCAGGTCATCCTCCTGCTTCCCATCCTTCACCTCTAGCTGGCTCTCACAGTTGCTCTCAGCCTGATAACTTCAAGTGTTATGAGGTTTGCATGTCTTCTGCGTCCTGCTTAACCTAGCTCTCTATGCTGGGGTGCAATGACATGGGTCTGCAGGTCTCCTAAATACAGTTGTGTTGCCTGTCCAGCCTTACACTGTGGCTGAGAGAAGAATTTGGGTAGCATTTTTTAATATAGCTGTAGCTAGCTAAGGTTACTGCAGTAATAAAAAGCAAAGTTTTTTCAGTACTGCAGCGGATTTCTTTAACCATGGCTTCTGATGCTTACATTAATTTCTGAGTTATTTTGCTGTACTTGACTGGTATTTGGTATTTCTATCACAACGTGATGTATTACCTGTGTGTTTTCTGTGATTGAAGGCAGTGTATGTAAGGATATAGTATGTGCTAGTTTCCCCTTATACTTGTGTTCAAACAGCTGAATTAGTGCTCCTTCAGTCATGCAGTGGTCCGTCTATCACATTGGTTGAAACAGCAACAAGAAATCTTGGCTGAACAGAGATTTCTTCCACTGCATGGCATTACCCTGGCTGACTCTAGGTGGGGTACTTATAAACACCTTCCTCTGTGGTTTATTTCCATAATGATGAAAGGTGCTGATGTGTGGAGGTGAGAAGAGGGGTGGTAAATGGTTTTCATGTAGTGGGAATCTATCGTACTAGTAAGCTGGAGAAAAAAGGAAAAAAATGCAAGATGGCTGTTTTATTGATTAAAATAGTGTAACACAACTCTCACTTTGTGCCTGCCATTCAAACGGTAAGTACGCTTTTTTTTGTCTTGTTTGTACTGAGCTCCTAAAGCTGTCACAGCTTGCTCTCTGCCTGTCTGAATGAGTGATGCAAGGAGCTGAGTGAAGTATTTATTGTCCTGGTTAAACGGTGATTAAAATGTTTCAGGTAGAATTGCTTTTGTGCATATACATCTCAGACTTTCTGTAGATGCGATGAAATAATATATTAAAATGTCTGGTGGTCACATCTTAGTTTTCCTCTTTAATCATAGAATCACAGAATTGCTCAGGTTGGAAAAGACCTTAAAGATCATCAAGTCCACCTGCAACCTAACCATACTACCCTACTTCATTTTCTTCCTCTAACTCTTAAATTAATGATCCATGTTAGTCAACATTTCTCCTTAACTATTTAATATTTATCTCCTCTGTGATGTGAAATCTTGTCAAGTTTGTGGTTGGTTTTGTTTACTGTACTATTTGCATATCTTTGCTTACTGAATGCCTGATCAAACTGCTTAGAAGTGTAAACCCTGGGGCACCGGTTTCCCTTTTGCACCTGATTTTCTGGAGGTTTGTGCTGCTGCCCCAGTGTGCATTGCCTCTTCCCTGACCAGTGGGAAGCAAACCGTCCTCATGGAGTTGAGTGCTACAAGGAAATATCTGCATTGTTGTGATCAATACAGTGTTCCTGTGACCTTTGGATTAACATCAGGCTGTGCACAGGCTCCTCGTTGCCCTTTGGCTGCTTTTCCATGAGCATGCCAAGAGCACAGTGACTGGTGGCCTTCCTGTGGGGCCTGCAGTGTTGCTGCTGCAGGGCAGCTCCTTGCCTACAGGTCACTCTGCTTTCAGCAGCTTCACACAGAACCATAGGGGCTGGATGTTACCTCTGGAGACCACTGAGTCCATCCCCTTGCAGAAGCAGGTTCCTTACAGCAGATTGTGCAGGAAAGCATCCAGGAAGGTCTAGAATATCTCTAGGGAAGGAGACTCCACCACCTCTCTGGGCAGCCTGTTCCAGGGCTCTGTTACCCTCACAGTGAAGAAGTTCTTCCTCGTGTTCTGATGTGTTGCAGTTTGTGCCCATTGCCCCTTGTTCTGTCACTGCACACCACTGAGAAGAGCCCAGCCCCATCCTCTTGACTCCCATCCTTTTGATATTGGTAAGCATTGATAAGATCTCCTCTCAGCCTTCTCTTCTTCGTGGTGAACAGTCCCAGCTCTCTCAGCCTTTCCTCATAAGCGAGACGCTTCAGGCCCATTGTTGTCATTCTCCATGTGCCAGAGTTTCTGCTGTCACTTTGCTTGCATGTTATTTTCTTGGTAAATAAATAAAACTGCCAGTAGCAAACATCACTTACTGATGTTTCACCATTGTCAATAAATATACGATATGGGAAATGCAGCTTTTTGTGTACCAGTACAACACATTTGTGCTTTTCTGTCATTTCAGGTAATTTGAGAACTACAGTGTTAATCTGAATTTCTTGTGATTCAACAGAAGAGATTGCTTCTTCTGCATCATAGCGTTCACCTTTGTTGAACTTTTTTTTTTTTACCCTATTACAGGAGTAAATAGATGCTTGGAGCAGTTGTAGGCATTCAGATCTTTTTTTTTTCCAGCATTCCAGAAACCTGTAAACATGTATTTCTCTGTACGTTGAGTACAGAAATAGATTTAACTGTTCAAGTTTTTGAAGTCAGCCCCTTCACTATAATTACAACTGTGTTGTAAGTCATCCCTGCATGCTTGCATTTGCCTTCCAAGAGGACAGCACACTGGATGCATATTAACTTGGTTTTGTTAAGGGGCTTCTTAAGTCTGAGGCGCTTCCTGAGCTGGTCCTCCAGGTCACAGCTCTCTGCCTGTTTCCTCCATGTGGACATCAGTGCATCCGCATGCATGAGCAGAGGGATGGATGCCTTAGTGCCATGTGGATCCAGTGCTTAACGACCATTTTAGAAGGAGGGAATTTACAGAGCTTCATAAATCAATTTGCTTTTGTTTGCTGAGTAGTTTCTTTTATAGATTCTTTTTTCTTTGTATTGACTTAGATGAATAAAACAAAGCCCTAGAATTTATCATCCCTATCTGAGGTCTTGATAGGATAGGAAGGGTTGTGCTGGTTAAAAATACATGGTAACCATATGTATCAGTCTGTGGATGCCACTGTAAACACATCCTAAAAATCTTTAAGAAAATGCTGGTAATGTTAGTGTATCTGGTTGTTCTGTCTGTTGTAATGCCAGATGCTGGAGGGCTTGTTGTGGTTTTGTTTCAGTTCGGTGGGATCTGGAAGAATGCCTTGCTTGGTTCAATCCATATGAATTATCAAATTACCCGCCTCATGCCAAGCAGGAGCTAGCAGAGCTAGCAAAACACTCATTGAAGTATTTCTAGTCTGCAATTAATTTTGGTTGGAGATGTGGTCGAGTAGTGCAGTTCTTAGTGTGGCTTTGATCCCAAAACAGAGATGCAAATGTTGCTGGTGGCTGTGCAGCATGTCTGGGTTTGTTAGCTACAGAAGGAGTGAAGTAGTGATCTTTCCCTGCCTGGTAAAACAAGAATGCTGTCATGAGCAAACTAGCTTGGGTAGGATAAACTTCCAATACTTAATTATATTTTAACAAAGTCTTAGTTGTTTATTTTTTTTTAATCCAATCATAGGAAATAGAAGTACTTTTTTTTTATTTTCACTCTGCTAAGTAGACCATGTGGTAATCACACCCAAAAAGCTTTTCCTTTCCTCCCAGGAAGATGATGATATAGTGTTTACCCGCATGTTATCACTTTGGTCTTTTGAATATTTGAATGAAGAGTTGTTAACTTCCCTTCCCTCAGGAGTGTGGTGCGAAGTGAGGGGCTCAATTCAGTCAGGGCTTCCCTAGTGGAGTGGGAGCAGTCCTTTCTCCTCCTGTTGTTTGGGTTCATGAAATGGTGATAAAAAGACAGGCCAGTTATTGTTTCCAAAATAAATAGTAGATGGACTGGTTCTCCTTTAACTGTCCTACAGGGAAATGGGAGTAGGGCCTTACCTTTATTCACAATGTCTTGACTTTTAGTACTGTGCTTCAGCCACAGGGCATCTTTTCCCTTACCCTTAATGGCCTATTAATAGATGTAAGTATTTCCATTATGCTTCTTGGGTTTAGTAACACTGAGTGCTGTGGTTCTAAGTAAACAGGGCAATTTTCAGCAGTCATGGGAAGTGATTTAATGGTGCAGTGTAATAAAAGGATCACCTTCCTTTGGCTTAAATGTGCTGTGCATCAGGCTCTGAGGAGGATGGTGGCTTGCAAGTTCTCAAGGTCATAGCACTGAGTGAAAATGTTTGGGTGATGTGTAGGGGAGAGATGCTTTAGAGAAGAGGGAATTTTGCAGAGGGAATGGATTTTGTGACGTTACCAGGTTACAGAAGAGAAGGGAAGTGAAACAAATATCTGGTGTAATCTGTTCAGTTATTCACAAATAACAGAAAGAGTTTGTTTTTCATAATATATTTTGTAATCAAAGGTGAGGTTTGCATTTCCCCTTTGTGGCACATTTTCCCTGTGTTTTGATTTATCTCCTCCCACTCTGAGGTACTCTCCTTTCTTATACTGTAATCACTGACTGTATTCAGTCTTCCTTTAAGTTCATACTTTTGAAGAGTGTCTCAAAAAGAATTGATGGCCTTGGATCCTAGTACATTTAATCTGCAATGAAGTTGCTTAAATGATGCGTGAATGGAACTGAAAGTCATGTTATGCAGTACGAGCACATCCACTTTCAAATCCAATTTTTTTAATGCTGAAGATTGTAAAGGAAGTCTTCACACAGAGCCAATGTTCCTTGTGATGAGTGCTTCCTAAAGCATAGTGACAGGCTTACAGGCCATGCAGCAACTTGGAAAGTGTTTAGAGCAGCAGAGTAATGTTCCTGGAAGACCATTGAATTCTGTGTGTGTGTAAAACCCTTGCAGTGTACAGATTCCTTGCTGCCAAGTTAGCTGCTGCTAATGATGAGCCCGTGCTATTGGTGAACTGACAACCTACTGGATTAACTCTTGAGCTTCTTGCAAGATGGGCTTTCTTTCCCCTCCTTAATGGTGTCGTCTTCCTTCCTTGTTCTGATCCACACAATTCTGCCTATGAGGTCATTAAGGATCAGTGGGCTTAGTCAGAGCCAGCATCTCCTAGCTGTGCTGTCTTCAGGCCACCAGGGAAGACAACACTGGAGATGGAGGAGAAGACTGCAGCAAGCAAACGGTGTGCTTCATATGTCCCACAAAAACCAGTCCAGAAGACTTGGATGTGTTCTCACGCTCTGTCCTACTCCTTTTCCCAGGTCTGTAGTAGTACTCAATGCTGTACTCATTCCTGTGCTCCAGTGGAGCGGACCTCACTACATCCAGCCTTGGAAATGAAAAGTGTGAGACCAGGGAGGAAGCTGCACCCATCAGATGGGCTCCAGAGGAGTTGACCTCTCGCCAGCCCACCTGCCTTTCAGTGGGAGCCTGAAGGGATGAAGTAGATCATAGATTTTCTTTGTGACAGCTGCACAAGGAGACTGGGAAGGGTAAAGAGCCAGAAAGAAATCACATTCCTTGCTATCTAACCCTCTGCTTCAGGCATCACAGTTCAAAAACAGAGAATCACCATATCAAAGAACTCTTTGAAAATGAGAGGTAATAACATACAGGCTGAGGAGCATTTTCCTAGTCTTCAGAGCAGCTATCAGTTAACCAGTGTTGCAGTATGATATGCTTCTGTAGGCTACAGACTGAGAGTAGAGGGCAGAGGTCCTCAAGATGTTATTCTGATGGCTATCTTGCACTGAAATTAATGCAGATATCTTCTGGTGATGCAGGCATCTTGAGAAGTTCCAATCAAAACTACTGTTGGTGACTTAGCACGTAGGAGAAATCCTATGTGAATTCTGACTGCTAGACCTGCTGGCTGAGAGCTGGTGGAGTTGGTTCTAAGCAGCAGCATTTCGGGCAGATTATATTGTACAGTCCTTCATAAAATCAGACAACTGAGGAAGTCCCATGAAACAGAAATATTAAAAGAATAAGGAAGACTTGTTCAATAGCCAAAAGCTAGCTTTACTTTCAGCTAGAGCTGAGCACGTTCAGCCCCCGTCCTTTGTTTCTAGCTCTGTAGTCCAGTCTGTTGTTTTATGCCTTGCCAGAATAACCCCAGTTTCTACCTACGTGTAGGTGGAGGTAGAATGGAATACAGAAGTAGAGTATTTAGTTTGCAGCCTGAGGTCTTTGGGAATTTTATGCAACTTATGCAAGCTCATAAGAGCTGACAGTGTCAGGTTTGTGGAATGAAAGCCTCTTCTAGCACAGCTTAGAGTGGTGCAGGACCTGGCTCCTGGTGCCAGGTTTGCCAAGCACAAGTAACTTGAAGTAATTTGCTCCTCAGTCTGCAAAGACTTCATCAGATATAAGAATCTTTTCACTTCTCAGTGGTAGCTGTTGGTAGCTGTCTTAAAAGTCCATAAATTCTGTGTGCATCAATAAAATGGTACTAAAATCAAAGGTGTGTATGGTGGATGTGTGTTTACATGTGCCCTTTTGTCAAGTTACCTGCTGCTCCCGATGTGCCAGCCCCTCCTGCTGCCACCAGTCCAAGTGCGCAGTCCCTTGCACTGTGCAGGCCTCATGTAGCTCTGCCTGCCTCTGAGCTTCCCCCTTGGCATGGAGTGGGGGATGCAGCTCTTGCTGCCATGCTGACTCCTCTCTTTGCCTTCCAAAATGTTCTTTGACTTTTGCTACTTAAGCCAACTCAACCCAGCCATCCCTACACCTATTCTCAAGCTCTGGGCAGGCAGGTTTCTCAAGCCCCAGATCTGTTTTGGTTCATCTCTATATGTGAAGTGTTGCTGCCAGAGCACGTGGTCCCTTGCCAGTGGTACTTCCAGCTTCACTGTATTGGGCAGAGCTGTGGTTTGTTGGTGTGATCACAGCAGCCTGCTCTTGTGCAGGTGTGTCCTGAACTTTGCTCTCCTTGTTGGCCTGTGTCTCATTGCTCCCAGATGCCTTCTGCCAGAGGTGCTCTTTCCTCCGCATCTGTTGGGCATAGTATTCCAGCAAGGCAAGGACTGTGGGCAGGTAATCTCTTTATTACATGTACAGATGATAGTATAAACATGCAAGCTTCCTCCTCCCATCACTGCGGAAAAGGAGCACCGCATCCTGCTTCGTGGCACGTGGGCAGCTGCGTGCAGCTCTGTAGGCCCAGGTGAGTTCTGACAAAGAGGGTGGGAATTGAGGTGTGACATTTATCTTGGGAGGGGTTCTGGGTTTGTTCCAAGAAACAGTGACTGGATGAGCTGTCCTGAGGGCTCAGAGCAAGGTGTGGAACAAGCAGCTGCTGCTGTTCTGCTTCTACTGGTACTGTTTTCTGTATTGTTTTTCTTTTTTCTTCCTTTGTGCCTATGACCAACCTACTGGTTTTCAGGTTTAATTTTGCATAATGTAACAACCCTGATTTGTAGGTTTGTTGGTTTAATCAGTGCGTTTCCAAATTAGCAAAGTAAATCCAGTACAGAGCTGTAGGGAGTGATAAGGTCTCCCCTGGGCCTCCTCTTCTCCAGACTGAACGATCACTGCACCTCATAAGACTTGTGCTCCAGACCGCTCACCAGCTGCAGCTTCTATAGATGGCTTCCATGGAAAGCGTGGTATGGTCCCCACTTTCCTTGCTTAGAGTTTTGTCAGGGAAAAAACATCAGATGTGAGCTCGCTAGAGGAAGCACGTCATCTGTAATGCTGAGATGTTTCTTATGGGCACACTTGGAGCTGAACTTTGTTTTTTCTCTGTGAGGTTTTTATGGAGGACACCAGGAGAGAGCAGAAGAAGCCCTGCTGCCTCCCACAGCATCACCAGATCTATTCCTCGTACCCATGTGCTGTCCTTCAGTTGTTGAGTTACTAAGACAGTTAAGGGTCTACTGTAGTTTTGTGAAAAGAGGAAAGGTGGCTTAATGAGCTGAGCTGTGCTGTGCTTCTCACCAGGAGCTGTAATCAGGACCCTCCATCAGAGCTTTGCGTGCTTGAGGGTGTTTTTTTCCTCTTTATTTGAAGGGAAGTGGATAGATGAGGCCATGTACAACTGCCATCGTATAAAATTATTCTTTGTTTCGTCCTTGCGTTGTCCCTCTTAGCAAAAACTGCTAGGGAGTGTAAATCAATAATAATAATAAAAAAGTTAAGGCCCTGTCGCAGCTATTGTGTGGCATGTCCTTAAAAGTATTTTCCCCACGAAAATACTATGATTTTCATCTCTTATGCAGATAGCTTGCAAGTATGGAGAAGTAGCATCTCCTTTAACACTGTACTTCCAGCGTGAGGCATGTGCTTTTTAAAACGTTTGGCACAGCAGCAGTGATAGCCAGGAAGAGCAAACCTATGTGTGAGCATGGACGCATGGAGCCAGTGGGAAGCAACTCTGGGTGCGTGGGTAAGCTAGTGAGAGAGTGGGTACTTGCTCTTATTTCTTTAGTGTCTTGCCTTTATAGTTGACAGAAAGTTGTGTAGCAGTTGTGTTTGATAAGCAGAGTGACCATAGTAGATATCTGTGTGCAGAGGTATTTTAAACTGTGTCCCCTTACATGGGAGTGGAGGCAGGGGCTGGATGGACTCCACAGAGGTGTGTGTGTTGGCAAGGGTAGTGAAAACAGGCTGTTTGATTGTGGAAGTGGAAGCAATAGGCATGAACAAACAGGGCTGAGACACTGAGCATCCTCTTGTGTTGCAGTGGCTTCCCTTTGGGGACAGAGCTGCAGGGCAGCATGGGACTAGCCTTATCTCATGGCAGTTATGCAGAACTTGCTTTTTAAAAGCTTTTGTATTTGTAGCATTTCATACTAAATGTGAGTGGTATTCTCCTTATGCTCCTGTTAATTCTATTTTACCATAACTCTTAAATGCTGACCCACACAAACTGTGGGTATGCCAACATGCATAGCATATGAAGCTCTGTGGTGAGAAATAAGGAGGGAGTCCGTTCACTCTTATTTTTTCTGTAGGAGCTTTTTGGTTCTCCTGGAAACAAACAGAATCTCTGCTCTGGGTGTGGATGGGCAAGTTCTGGCAAATCATTTAGTGATTTTTGCTGTACAGCTGCCCATTCTCTGAAGAACAGTGTCAGTGAATGAATCACAGAATCATTAAGGTTGGAAAAGACCTCTAAGATCATGCAGTCTAACTGTCAGCCCATCACCACCATAGCACTAAAAACTATGTCCCTCAGTGCCACGTCTCTGCATTTCTTGAAAACCCCCAGGAATGATGATTCCAACCACCTCCCTGGGCAGCCTGTTCCCATGTCTCACTTCTCTTTCTGAAAATAAATCTTCTCTATTATCCAACCTGAACGTCTCCTGATGCAACTTGAGGCCATTCCTTGTCATCCTATCGCTGTTACCTTGGCAAAGAGGTTGACCTCCACCTCCCTACAACCACCTTTCAGGTAACTGTAGAGAGCAGCAAGGTTTCCCCTGAGCCTTCTCTTGTCCAAAATATGAAGATGGTAGGAAGCTCACACTCTTGAGTTTTTTTTATGGGGAAACTCTGTACACTGAAAGGCTTGTTTGCATAGAGCTCATGCTTGTTTGTGTAGCTTACGCTACCAAGACATGACTGTAGCTGTTTGTTACCAGTAACGAGTGATGTATTGCTTTCATTAAAGCTTTATAAGGTACATGGATATTTTTCCTCTAGTGTGACTACTCTACTGTAAAAATTCATTATTATTTGAAGTCACTAACTCAGCATTTGTCCTGATGTTGTCCTTACTACTTAGCTTACATGATGAGGTTTGAGATTTGCAAGGATGGTACATCTGGTAATCAGTGACCATGACTTGACTATAAGGATATAGAGCTTTTCAAAGAGCTTCAATTGAAATTAAAAAGAAAAAAAAAAGNGGGGGGGGATGGGGAAGGAAGGGAGTAGGAGGGCAACACAAAGTAAGTGGGCTTATGTATTTTTTAGAGATGTTGGTTAAAAAGCAAGAATGAAGCTTGTTATTTTCAGTGCATTTCTGGAAAATTCTGAAGGAATAAACAAGCAGTGAATCTGTTAACACTTTGTAGAGCTTGTCTACAAAGCTTCTTGCACGAGGGTTCATAATATATATGTGCTTGTGAAATGTTCTTTTAAAAGGAACATCTCGCTCCTGATGGATTATCTTGGAAGGAAATCAAGGTGTGAGGTTGTTTACTGGAACATGTACAATAAATGTGATTTTAAAAATCTTTTAACCTGCACGTAAATAGAAAGAAAAATGAAGTTCAGTGAAGTCCTTGCTTCGTTCTTACTGTTCATTTTTCATCCTCTGGTAATGGATTTAGTTGTTGCAGGTTTTGTGCACTTCATTTACTTATTTATTTGAAGTACTCTGTGTGAGTTTCATTGCTGTGATGGGTGGGAGAAAGGATAATGGGATTCTGTCATAGAATCACCAAAGTTAGAAAAGACCTCCGAGATGATCTATTCCAACAGTCCACCTACCAATATTACCTCACTAAACCATGTCCCTTAGTACCACATCTACATGTCTCTTGAACACCTCCAGGGACGATGACTCCACCACCTCCCTGGGCAGCCTGTGCCACTGCATCACCACTCATTTGGAGAAGTTTTTCCCAGTATCCAACCTGGTCTTCCCCAGCTGCCATGTGAGGCCATTCCCTCTTGTCCTATTGCTAGTTACCCAGGAGAAGAGGCTGATCCCCATCTCACAGGTGTTTTACTTTATGGTACCGTTACTGCACTGCTGTTGTTTCACAGTGACCTTTTTCAACAATCATTCTTACTCTGCTTTCATTAAACTGTGAAAACTCTGAGGTCTCCTTGGTCCTACTTCTAAGGCTTACAGGGCTTGAGTGGTGTCTATTTCATGCTGTTTTAAGCATTCACTTTAAGCAAATCCTGAACCTGAAAGTATATAGTGGAAGGCTGTTACTGCTATCATGCTAATTTGTTGTAAAGAGACTTTCCTGAGAAGTGGTATCTTCTCATGAGCATTTACACAGGTTTGCTGTAGGCAAAGAAAATGTCATCAAATACAGTTTTGTTGGTATTACATTTAGAGCTAGGTTCTCTTCATCTGTTTGGGCATTCTACTTTTTTAAACGTTTCAATTTTGCTGCAATTGATTTTGAGGCTACATCTTTTATCTCTGTACCAGTCTAAGGAGATAATTACAAAATTATGTGCCTAATATCTTAGTTCCTTCATAAGCTAAGATGCTTTAGCTGGCTTTTTTCCCCCAGTCTTTTCAAAGTCTTGATACTTTGGCTCAAAATCTGTTTCTGTTGCAGGGAAGGAATACTGCCTTTGTTCAAGAGTGCAAAGGCTGACAATGTATAATATAGTTGTATGTAATGAAACTGAAAAATTTAGACAGTCTAATTTCTTGGAAACTCTGATTTCAGGGTGTTCTGTTATAAGCCTTTGATCCTTA
Source organism: Pavo muticus (assembly GCA_016647715.1). Lineage (NCBI taxonomy): Eukaryota > Metazoa > Chordata > Aves > Galliformes > Phasianidae > Pavo > Pavo muticus. The sequence goes on along the minus strand of JACDJE010000186.1, from coordinate 459,771 downwards.
GCTGGAAAGTCATCCTTTTTGATGGAAGAAGACAGGCAGATTTCATAGGAAGGTTGGGGGATCTGTTGATGTGTCCTGAAAACAATTTACAGCATGCAGTCCCTTCTCTGACTCTGAAACAGAAGCTTGTTTTAGTCAAAAATAGTATTACTGCTCCTTATGTAGTGTACCTTATTGCCTCTAATCATCGTGGTTACAATGTCTGCAACTTAGGCCAATAGTGTTTGTTTATGATGCTTCAGCTTTGGCAATATAGTAGTTGGAAAACATGGAACAAATGTAATCCTGAGAGTTGCCTGCACGTGTTTTAGAAAGATCTGTGCAAGGTACCAAGGTTTCCCTGGATTTTCATGTGTCTGCCATTTAGCACAGCATTTGGGCCTAAGTTTGAAAAAAATTTGATTCTACAAGTCACAAAGCTTCAGGCTTTTGATTTTTGTTTTGATTATACTGCTTCTTGATCCAGGTAGGGTATTTTTCTTGTTAAATTGCACATAGATATGAGAAGAAAGAAGAAAATGTTGCTGGATAAGTGTGTGATACGGGTCTACCTAATGGTGACTAAAGCTTACCCGACTGCATTAATTCCATTTATTTGACTTGGATATTTGGTGCATGTTTCTGTTGCGTATTATGTGAATGCTTGTTATTGAGGAGGCAAGCTTATTTTTCCATTTGGAACAGGAGGATCCTGTGGTTTCCAGGTTGTTGAGATCACTTCTTTCGGGAGAATCATGGAATCATAGAATTTTAGAATGGCTTGGGTTGGAGAGGACCTCAAGGATCATGAAGCTCCCACACCCCAGGCTGCCCAGGGCCCCATCCAACCTGGCCTTGAACACATCCAGGAATGGGGCATCCACAACTTCTCTGGGCAACCTACCTGTTAAGTAGGGAATAGATTTCACATTTCAAACAAGAAACAAGTTGTAGGGTCCCAGGTAGGAAGGAACAGTGGGTGAAAGCTTCCAGGTACCTGTATTTTTATATATAGGTACCTATATTTTATTTCTATTTTATTTTCTTCTATTTTTATAATTGACATCAGATCTGTACAGCCAGGCCCTGTCAGCAGTGTGAAAGAAGCTCTCTGCCTGCAAGCCTTCTCCAGCCTTGCAGATGCAGCTTTGTCTCCTGCCTGCAGTAAGCATTCTCTGCTCTTGTAAGCCTGAGGTTTGAGCCTTTGTGTAAGCAGAGCCGTGCAGATGGTGGTTTAGGTCTCATTGTACCTCTTCTCCTGGCTTCTGCTTTCATTAGCAGCTGTAGGATTTGGCTTAATAACACTTCAAAATTATATTTGGATAAATTAAACCTTCCTTCCTTCGCTACCCCCTGGTGTTTGCCAAATATATAGATAATACTTCAGCTTTGACCAGTTTTCCTGCCATTGTCGTCTTATGCCATTTCTAATGCCTTGTTATACTTGAATTACTGAGGAGCCCAATGTGAGAGTTTGTCCTTTTTTTTTTTTTTACAATAGAAAATAACGCGTTCTCTTACTCCATTCTTTTCTTTGAGTGCAGAAAAAACTTAATAATATAATCTAAAAATAGCAGTTTCTGCATGGACACATAAAACATGGCTAAACAGCATAGGAAAGGAAGCTATTGGAAACAGAAGGACAAGGCGAAAATACATCCAAATGAGAAGATGGAAGAAAGCATAGTCTTTGGAACGTTAAAAATGAAATGATAATATGACAAGGCAAATGTTCTTGAGGAGCAAACAGCTAAAGGCATAAAAAAGACAGTGAACACAGCCCCCTTTCCGCCCCCTGTTACACTAAGCCTGCCAGACTATGTGGCAGGTTGCTAAAAAGTGCATGTGTAAAAGCAGCAGTCAAGAAAATAAGGCTGCATCATTGGAGTTTAATTATTTGCATCAGTGTTCAGTGTGGAAGAGCTTAGGGGGTGTTTCTTATCTGTAAGATTCCTTCACAGTGGAGCTCTAGATTTAATTCCTTAAATTATTTTTTTATGCCAGAGGAAATTAGCCTCAATTTAAAGGCTTCAAAGTGATGCAGAGCACTAAGGAGTGGCAAATCAAAGCTTTTGAGCATAAAACTTGCTAGTCAAAATACACTCTGAAAAACCTGTGCACTTTTTGTAAGGAGAAGTTCTGTCTTGTAAACCGGTTGGACTTCTCACAGAATGTCAGTGAATATGTGAAGTGGTCCAGATGAAGAAGTACACTTGGAGTTTCTGAGATGTATTAGTAGGATGCTTCATCAGACACTAAATGTTTTGAAAGCTCTGTGCTATCTGGAGAATTCATAAATAGTGTGGAGATATGTGTGAATACAGAGATGGTATTTTGTCTTGATATGGTGCTAAAAATAATCACGTAAAGAGTCATTAACTAAAGTTGATTAGAAAAATTAGTGAGTAATGGAGCAATAAAATGGCAGACAAGTTTCAGCCTCAATAGATACAACTGTATATGGGGAGTAATGTCTACAGGAGGCAAGTGTAAGCAGTGAGGTGTTGCGGATTAGCTGTTAGCATTAGGGTATTGGAGGTGAAAGGTTCTCAAATGTCAGTGATCAAGAAAAATGAAAGGATGACTTGAAAAGGACATTGCTCTGTCATGAAGCATGTGCTTTGGACGTGACTTGGGCACACGTAGTTCTAGTCAGTAGGCAGAACAGCTGAACTAAAAAGTAATTGGGAACAAATATCAAATGGCTTTGGTTTGTAGCTCAACTGGCGAGCAGATATGAAAGTCAGTGGTGTGAACATGGGTGATGGGTTGGATGCCATTCTTCGGAATGCCTTACAGGACGGTAACTGGAAGGCACCACAGAAATCAGGCAGAAGGCTTGATTTTAAAAAACGAAATAAAATTTCTTTTCCAGAAGGCATTGTAAAGAAAGTCACAGAAGTTAAAATCACAGAATTTTTAATGCTGTATGTGGAAGTGACAGTTCACTGTGTATCAAATGTGGGAGGTGTCTGCTGTCCATAGATGTGATCAATCTTTTGTTCTTATTTGCCAGTATTCTGCATGGTCACTTAGAGAATTGTTATCTATGTAATATGCACAAGTGAAACTTCTTTTCATTTGTTTTTAAGGTCACTAAGTGTTTATGATGAGTTCATCTATAGAAACGTGCAGTATTTGGAAAATAATTGCACGGTTTGTGTTAGAATTATCAGTGATAATTTGAAATAATTTAAGAAACTTCAACTCTGTCCAAAATTTGGCATATAGAACAAAAAGGCTTATAAACACCTTAAGCAGTTATTTACAGTGTGAAGTCCCAATTCTTTTTGAAGCTGAACATTCTGCAGAAAATACGTAACAAGGAAAACTTTGTCAACTCTACTGTCTTTTGTAAAGTCTACAGGACTACTGTCTGTTCTTGTACTTTTTCCTCCTACTCCAGATTAATCATACAGTTTTATAAATATAGTGTAGACTTGTGGGGGTTTTCAGTTCTCAGTTAAAACCGTTAGTAATTTTGAGAGTGAAAACTTAATTGTATAAAGACTGTTTGCTTACTACTTATTCAGTACTTTCCATTTTAATCAGATATAAATGTAATCTACCATAGAAAATTCATTACTTATTATTGGCTTGCGTTCAAAGGAACTTCCTAAGTTGTCCTTTAAAATCCTAGAGTAGTTTAATACAGATAAGAATATGAAGCTAAGAAATACTCAGAAGCTGGGAAATTGCTTGATTTTTGAGGAAGATGTTATTGTTCCTATTAATAATCTCTCTCGAATCATCTCTAGTAACATTGTTGCTGAAGCATAACCTCATTGGATAGTCATGAAGTATATGTAATTTGTGCTCGAGTATACCAGCTTGCCTTGTTGCATGTTGTTGCATGTATGAACATAAGTCCGCTCCCAAAGACAAGTCAGAGTTCTTGGCTCCTGTTTCCATGTTGAAAGGCTACTTATTCTTACTATGTTGACTTCATAAATCAAACAAGGCGAACAGTGTTTCTGGTGGGGTTCAAATATCATGGATTTCAGTGAGGTCTCCCCGCAGCCTTTGTTTTTCCAGGCTAAACAAGCCCAGTTCCTTCAGCCTGTCTTCATAGGGGAGGTGCTCCAGCCATTGGATCATCCTCTGGACTCTATTCAAAAGCTCCATATCTTTCCTATACTGGGGGCCTCAGACTTGGACGCAGCACTCCGGCTGGGGCCTCAAAAGGGCAGAATAGAGGGGGACAATCACCTCCCTGTCCCTGCTGGCCACCCCTCTTCTGATGGAGCCCAGAATACCATTGGTCTTCCAGGATGCGAGTGCATGCTGCTGGCTCATGTTTTTTCATCAACCAGAACCCCTAAGTCCTTCTTAGGTATTTGCCCTTTTTAAGATCTTGACCTGTGTTGAATGAAGAGAAATCTCATTTATACGTATGTTAGCTTAACCTCCTTTTTTCCTTCTAATATCCTCTTGATATACAGAAGTTGGCTTCTAAGTGTTCTGTCAGCTGAATGGGAGTGGAAAAAGTGATCTAAAGTGCTAAGCTCCCTGACAGTATTTTTGCTTGTTCTGTGAATGCCTATTCAGGCAAAACAAGGAGCAAGAGGGATCCCTTCCCTGCTTTGCCACATCTCAGAGGGCAATGTTTCATGCCCTCCTTGTAGTGTGTTATCCCATTTGTCTTACTGCAACCCTGAGCAAGTTTCCTGCCCAGCCTGGACTTGACTGTTGAGTCTGATTGGACTGACCTTGGTCTAGAGCTGTGTACTTTCTGCTAAATTAGGGTCATTTTATGATGCTGTAGACTATTTCTTGACTTTTTTTTTTGGATCTGCCAGAAAGTCACTGTTAACCACACATGTAAGAGTACAGCAGTATCAAAGAAGTGAGGTTTTCACCCTTAGGAAAGTAGAGTCACAGCACTCTGAACCCCTCTAGGGCTCTGGGATGTGCGCATTAAGGGAATTTCCACTGTATTACTCTGAAAGATTGACTTGCTTTGTAAAATGTTCTGAACTAGGGCTGAGCGATTGCAGAGAATGAAAACTAAACTTCAAGAGCCTGTAGTTAAACCTTCATAATGCCTTAACTCACTCTTTGCATATACACTGTCTGCCTCTGTTTTGCTTTTTAAAAGCTTTTTTTGCCTCTAGAGACTACTGAAGTCATGTTCTTTGCTAGATTTCATATGCCAAAATATTTAGCTCGGTCTAGTTTGATGTGTGCAGATGTCAGAGGATGCTGCTGTATGCTCTGTTGTCATGCTCCTCAGTGTTCTCAAATATTGCTGGAGTAGCGTTATAAGCATATAAAATAAAGTGGATTTTGGTTGCTCTTCTTCCTTGCCTTGCAGAGCCTTGCAAGCCCTTGATTCTGATTTACCTAGTGACTTTTGTAAGCAATATATTTTTAGAATACTGTGGTCAGAATACCATGACAGATTTTAATGGTTTCAAAGCAGCTAGTTGTCACCCTGTAACATAATTCTGTATTTTAGAACAAATTCCAGTATTAGACAAAATTCTAAGTCAGCCCTGTCAGGCTGTGCAGCTGCAGTGTGAAACTGGGGAGGCCAGCACCTGCCTACAGCTTCCTGGAGCTGTGCTGTCACCTCCCTCCCAGCTGCCAGACAGAGCTGCTGGCATGGGCTGTGTGTGCCCTGCCAGGTACTCTGCCTTTTGGTTCCCTGGCCATAGTATGGGAGGAGTGATGATACCAAGATGTGAAGCTGAATGTGGGGCTCCAAGCATCCTGCATTATAAGAATGCTACCCTCATTCTTCAGCAGACTCCCACTGCATGGCATGATGCTCCCGCCCCTCCCTGTACAATCATGGGTTGGCTAGGCAAAAAAGTTGAGAGATCTGCTATGCACACGTGTGCACGTTAAAACAGAAATCTCCATTTGTTGTCTGCTGCGTGGAGGTTTGTGCTGTTTTGGTTCGGCATACTTTGGAGTTTCAGGATCACACACAACCATATACAAATTTAGTAATTCTCTTCCCGGAGCCAAATATTTCTACTGGAAGCTATTTTGGTAAAGTGAGTAGGATGAAAATTTTCTTGATAAGCCTTAAAAAAAAAAAAAAAGTAATTTAAAAAAACTTGTGTTTTCAAGTAACCCACTCCAAAGAATGTGTGACAGACTTGCTGGGTGAGTAATCTACATCAGTTCTCTGTAGAACGTCATCACTTGGCACCAAAGCACTCAGTGTTGGGTCTTTTTAGATATATGGACTTTGTCCTTAGAGACTATGATGTTTCATTCTGTTCTACATTTCATTGGTGCCAGTACTGTATGTGAAATGCTAGATTGAATAGGTGAATACTTATAAATACATTTAATGGGAGCAATCTTAATGCAAGCACTATTGCAGCAGGGCATACAACTGAGGGTGTTGGGGGTGTTAGTTGACAGCTGGCTGAATGTGAGCCAGCAGTGTGCCCAGGTGGACAAGGTGGCTAATGACATCCTGTTTTTTTAATCAGAAATAGTGCAGTCAGCAGGAGCAGGGAGGTGATCGTGCCCACTCTGGACTTGGCATTGATGAGGCCGCACCTTGAGTCCTGTGCTCAGTTTTGGGCCCCTCACTACAAGTAAGACGTTGAGGCCCTGGAGCATGTTCAGAGAAGGACAGTGAAGCTGTGAAAGGTCCGGAACACAAGACTTATGGGAAGCAGCTGAGGGAACTGGGATTGTTCAGTCTGCAGAAGCAAGGCATGGGGGAGAGAGACCTTATCACTCACTACAGTTGCTTGAAAGGAGGTTGTGGTGAGGTGGGGGTTGGCCTCTTCTCCCAGATAACAGCAATAGGATGGGAGGGAATGGCCTCAGGTTGTGCCAGGGGAAGTTCAGGTTGGATATAAGGAAAAATTTCTTCTCATAAAGAGTGAAGAGGGCAGTGGCACAGGCTGCCCAGGGAGCTGGTGAAGTCACTGTCCCTGGAGATGTTCAAGAAAAGGGTAGATGTGGCAGTGGGCTAGAGCAGTCACAGGCATGGGCTGGTGGTTGGAGTAGATGCTTAGTGGTTTTCCTAGCCTTGATGGTTCTATGACTGCCACTTCCGGAAGCAAATCTGATAGAGGCTCCAATGTAACTCTTAATTTTAAATTTAGTTAACTTTTTTTTTCTATAGAAATCTCTTCACATAACTGCAGTACTTCAGAATGCAGCTACATATGTAATCTAATAATTCTGTCTCAGTATGATAATGACTGAATTTATTTTTAAGTAAATTGACTCCCCAGGAAAGGCTGTTAGACTGACAGGGAGATTGGATTGTCATTTATAAATAAATAGATTCCCTAACAGCTTGAATACCTTATGTCAAGCTGCTTATTTATGATATAATGGAAGAATTGGAGGAGACTTCATGTTTTGTTTTTGTTTTTTTGATTGTATTATTTGATCAGCCTTGCAATAGTTCTTAATTATGGAGTCCAAGACAAGCTCCACTTGCCTAAATCGATATTCAAAAGCTTATGAGACAAATAGGTGTGATCCACACTTCATCAAACCCATTGACTGAGGCATATGTAGAAATTTACTAAATTTGCCAAAAAACTTTTTTTTTCCTGGATGGAATTTAGATTTTGCAGCACCAGAAGGCAGTTAGCAAAAATGCCATCTTGCTCAGCTGCTGTACGCTGGCCCAGTTCCTCTCCACCTGTTTGGATCCTCATGAAATGACTGCGGTACAACTACTTCTCACTCCACTGTGATGCTAACGAGACATGTAGCCATGTTGATTATTAGTACATAAATGTGCACAGTTTAATTGCTTTATTACCATAGGAGAATAATGCTCTGCGTGTATTAGATGGCTGTTTTTTTCTCACTGGATTCAGAGCCATTGTAGTGTAGAAGTGCTAGCATCCAAGTGATCTTCTCTGCTATAATTATGTTTAATACATGAGAGCATAGTTTAATAGATGAGAACTGCAAAAGGGAGGTTGGACAGAAGTAGGCTACTTAGTACTACGAAAACATTACTTAGCAAATAGGCAATTTTCTTTTTAAAGGGTTGTGTATATACTCGCCCCAAATTAGTTACATTAAGGTAATCACAGTATTCACCAAATGAAAACAGTGTCTGTTTTGAGTACAGATGCTCAGGGGTGTGCGTCTGTGCTGGAATGATAGCTGTGGGAACAGAACTGTATGTACTCTGTTGTTTATTTTCTTTTTTTTATCTGGCCTTATAAAGAGGCCTGCAAAGTTATGGTGTTCCTGCCTATTGCATTCAGTGAGGTGATGTGATAATGTGAAGCTTTTAATTGGCTGCTAACGTGGGGCTCTGAAGTGCGTTAGCTCCCTTTGCTCGCTGAACCAGTAAGCTTTCCAAACTGTTGTGCTTGCTGAATTTCCACAGCTGATGAGAAAAGCCTGCAGTGCCCGCAGCCTGCCCGCAAGGACTCTGAGCCATCACCCTTCCCCACTTATCAGCTGGAAGTTCTTTGTATCTGTACAAAGCTTTGCTCTCAAACCTTCACCATCACTTTCTGAGCACTGCATTGAAGTGGCGGTGGTATCCAAAGACTTATTCTGAAGTAGTGTATCAAACAGAAATTGTAATTGTTTTAGCTGTGTAGCATGACAATATACTGTTATTTAAAATGGGGCAAATAAGTCTTTGCAGCTTTAAAGCAGAGAGATTTGTCTGGGAGCTGGAAATGGCAGCTTTATGAAAATAAATGTCTTTGCAGACTGGTATGTGTCAGGTGGAAAAGGGAAGAAATGGTTCTTACAGGGGGTTCTGAGTCTGCCAGGCCAAAGCAGCTTTAGGTAAGGGTGAGAACATGAGGGGATGTTTCAGTATTTCTTTCTTACAGGCTTAATTGTTCTTCTTTCAGTATTTTTGAATGATGCTATACTTTCTGTTTTCACTAGAAATTGTCATCAGTGATTTTTCCAATTTTCTATTAAAAGAAATTCACTGAACATATCATAAAAAATAGATACTGGAATTGCTGATTGTATAGGTAAAAACCAAACTGAGAATTCTCGCAGTGGCAGGGATAAGCAAAGCTGGGAGGATCCTATTGAAAATGAGGTCATAGTTCTTTAAAGCAGATATGCACCTTTAAAGCAGATATGCACCTTTACACTTCTCACAGAAAACACACAAAAAAGTTAAACTTCTAAATAAGAGCACAAGTTGAGCCAACTTTAGTCATAACAAATAGGATGCCCCACATATCATCATTACGTTTATCAGACGTATCAGTTTGGAAGCGCTTAATCTTGCACTTGGATCCTTGAATCCTTTCAGATTAAAAAAAAAAAAAAGCCTACTGATAGTAGGTAGTACTGGTAGTTTGGGTCAGATCACTAGCAAGGATATTTGCGTATGCCAAATAACCACTCAGACAATTCAGAGGAAAGAAAGTGGAAAATTGAGTAATTTTTAAAGTCATTTTAAAATTAACAGGTCACTTGAGGTTTTATTTTACGTCTCTAATTAAATTTGTTATTTTCATTTTTAAAGTGTTGTTGAAGTTATAATGAAAGCTGTGTATTCACATTTTGATTCAGATTAAGAACAGGCCTGTAACTTTTTTTGTAAAATATTTAAATGTTTTTGGTCAAACTTCCTTCAAGTAAGAGAAGGAGTGGACCTATTTTCCAAGTTAATATAGTAGAGGGAGCTAGATAAAGTTCTACAAAAAAATATTTCAAAATTGATGTCTTAATATTTTTGTAATTCATTTGATTTGCTTAGATTCTCTCTCTTTTTAATTTTACTACTACTGGGTGGAAGTGGGAGGAGGTTTTACTGTAAGGTATGTTGGAAGAGATGATGCTTTATAACCTTGCAACTCGTAGATAATCAAATGAGAAGGAAAGAATCAGCTACAGTAAGGAAGCAAATGCTCTTCTTTACTGTGATTTGAAGTCTATCTTGCCTTAATAGTGATTTAAAGAAAAGGAACAGTGATTTTTTTTTTTTGCATTGCAGTCATGACAAAATGTGAAAAGTTCGGACTTTTTAGAACTCCTAGTCTTGCTTCAGATGATTTGGCTGGCTTGGTCAGGCTGCCTGCTTGTGCCTGGCGTGCTGTGGCCCTGCTGCAGGCCTGTGCCCACCATGAGGCTCACTTCTCATTTGTGCTCATCCCTCTGTACTGTGTTGCTGCCTGTTTGTACAGACCAGACTGAATTTTTAGAATGAGACCTAATGTGATGGCTTAAAACCTCTGTGTTGTTTTGCATGTGCCGGGGAGCCCCATGGCAGTTCAGGGACCTCCTCAGACTGCCTGTGCTGGGGAAGGGGGCATGGGGTGCCTGTCTTGAAGCTGAAGGGGGGCTGTGGCAGTGAGATGCGTGGGACACAGCCCAAAGGGACCTTAAAGCCCACCCAGCCCCAACCCCTGCCATGGGCAGGGCTGCCCCCCCACCAGCTCAGGCTGCCCAGGGCCCCATCCAACCTGGCCTTGAGTGCCTCCAGGGATGGGGCATCACAGCTTCTCTGGGCAGCTGTGCCAGGGCCTTTCCTTCTTATCTGTTTTTTTTTGTTTGTTTTTCAATAACGAGTGAGGAAAACTACATAAGATCAGGATAAACAACAGAGCATGAGGTCCTAGTACTCTCTGCAGCAACATTCCACTAGGCTAATAAACAGGTAATTACCGTAATCACACTGAATTGTCATAGAATCATGGAATCATAGAATCATTTGAGTTGGAAGGGACGCTTGAAGGTCATCTAGTCCAACTCCCCTGCAATGAGCAGGGACACCTATATCTCGATCAGGTCATCTTGGCAGAGTTATCAGAAACCCATGTTCTCCATGTGTGTATGAATACAGCTTGTTTTTTTTCAGTAACATCCAGTCACCACTAGAGCTTATCTTGTGTGCTTACACCACAGAACTCTTCCTGTGGCTGTAACATGCTTTGTGCTGCCGAGAGGCCGATCCTGGTCCAGAGGTGAGAAGTGCCAGGGCACTACTGTATTGGAGAAACGGGTTTTGGTGTGACCATGTTTTCCTTCTGAACTTTGAGATAACCTTGAAGATTGGTGAGCATTATGGCTTGGGACTGGTGTTAAGGGTAGAAGAGTTCAGTAAGCCTGTAGTTCAATCTTCAGTGTTATAAAAGGTACTTCTGTTTATTACCCTGCTTAAAAAAACATTTTAACTTATTTGTTTTCGTTTACTATCCTCCCCTATTCTGCTATATATTTATGAGGGGGCATATATCTATATATGCACATATAAACATTGATTTTCCTAAATCTTACTGCTGACTTTTAATCCTGTAAATCAATCTAACTTGGTTTAGATGAACAAGCAAAACCAACCAACACGCAGAAACATTAGGATGAATCTAGTCTTTGATTGTTCATGTAACAGACAGTGCTTCCAGCTGAACCCTTTGCCAGCAAGAAGAGTAATCTTGAAATGTTGATGTCTTTACTGTGTAAAGTATATATATTTTTGTCTAGAAAGCCAGCACTTACAGAGCTCTGTGCACTAATCTTCCTGTAGAGGCTAGCTTTGTATAAGTTATGGTAGTAAGCCTGTTAACTTTTTCATAGGGTTAAAAGATGTGAAATGCTTAGAAAAAGCCTGGATCTTTGAGTGTGAGGAAGGAGGCTCTGTTTCTTACATTAGCTGGCAGGTGTCTTTGTTGGAGTCATTTTGAGAGTGAAACTGAATGACTTGATATGGCTAGATATATGGCTAGATAGAAACAGTTGTGCATCAGCAGTTGTTTCTGTATGTTTACGTAATGAATCATTTGTTATGAACACTTTTTATGTATGAAGTGTTTGGCCCAGAATGATCTTAAGTTTAGGTAGTGGACATGTGTGGTTTTTTATGACTGCAGAGAAAGAATGTAATAGTGCCAGTTTTGAATACTTTTTTTTTAAATATTACTTTTAAAAATATGTGTATGTATTTAAATAAATACACATAAATAAATGCAACATGTTTTGTTGTAATTTGATTTACAAATTTGGGCTTCAGGATATACTTCATCTGTGATTAAAAAGTAAAGGATTGCCTGAAACGTAGGATGCTGTTGCTTTTGAGGTAACTATTTCCTTAGTTGTATAGGCTGGACCATCCAGTGGGGTAACACCCTATTCCTGGAGGTGTTGTGGGGTCGTGGCACTTGGGGACATGTGTTGGTGGGCATGATGGTGACGGGCTGACAGTTGGACTTTATGATCTTAGAGGTCTTTTCCAACCTTCATGATTCTGTGAAAAATCGTTTTCTTTATGATGTCAGATAGCAGTTCCTGGAAGCCAACAGTAGAGAAGGTTGTACAGGTTTTTGTTGCTGTGAAAGAGATGAGAAATAAAGAAGAGCCTATGAGAGAGACTGTTTGGTACAGGTGTCATAACAACAGAAGTACATAATAAGATCCTTCTGTCCTGCTGGTTTGATGGCATGAAAATAAAAATAATCTTGTAGGAAAGAATGTAGTTTAAGACTTTAGCATTGAGATCGAGGTGGAGGAAGATGACAACGCAATAATTGTTTTAGTCCTTAAAACAGGATTATTTTGCTATCATTTTGGTACAAAGTGGATTCTACACTTTAAACACCTACGCTGCGGTGCCAAATAAGGTTATGTTTGTTTTATCTGCAAGATCGGTCAGGTTCAATTTTTGTTTTACCATGAAATTGTTTCAGTAAAACCAAAATTGCGACACATCAAAAGAGTAGAAGAGTGAGGAAAAATGAAGAAAATTGCAAAGTAAATTTTAATGAGAGCATAACACTTAACTCACATGCAGGCTCATCGAAAACTTACGAGGAAACATAAATATGTATTAGAAGTTGAGCTAGCTAGCATTCATCTTCCAGATGTGTTACAGGTAGATCCTTTAATTGCTAAATCACCATTCATTTTTTTCCAATATCAATTAGAACAAACTATCACTTGCCAAGCATATGTAACCTTGAATTTCTTGTGCTCACCATTCATTTCTGTCTTTTGAAGAGCTTTGTTTTTATTGCAGCACATAACAGCCGTGCAATGTGTTACTAGGCCATGTCATAACATGAAATGAATTGGGATGCAAAGAAAAAAAAAGTAGGCTGCATGATTAGCATGTAGTTAGTGTGACATCTCCTACAGGAAAAATGAGGGTGAATTCACCAATCTCTTTAAGTCTTACTGCTTTTATTATTGAATCATAGAATGGCTTGGATTGGAAGGGACCTCAAGGATCATCGAGTTCCAACTCCCCTGCCACTGGCAGGACTGCCAGCCACTAGATCACAGAATCACAGAATCGTAGGGGTTGGAAGGGACCTCCAGAGATCATTGAGTCCAACCCCCCTGCCAAAGCAGGTTCCCTACACCAGGTCGCACAGGTGGGCGTCCAGGCAGGTCTTGAATATCTCCAGAGAAGGAGACTCCACAGCCTCCCTGGACAGCCTGTTCCAGTGCTCCGTCACCCTCACCGTAAAGAAGTTCTTGCGCACATTTGTATGGAACTTCCTATGCTCCAGTTTCTGGCCGTTTCCCCTTGTCCTGTCTCCACACACTGCTGAAAGTAGATCAAGTACTATATACTGCTGTTCACTGGTGCAAATAATTACCTTCATTTCCTTTCAGAGTTTATTATGTTCCTTGCAAAACATTTCTGTAAGCTCGTTTATCATTCAGTTTTGAGTGAATAGTGCTGGTTTGATAAACTGCAAGGGCTAACAGTTTCTTATTCTCCTTTTTATGAAGAAGCAAAAACAAAAATTCCACTGAAAATTATTCTTTCATTATTGTTGGTCAGTTTATGTTGTCAGTTTCATGTCATAACAGTGGATGGTGTGCATCTCTTGAAGTGCATATTTTGTACGGCATCCCTGCCTGCCTTCCTTTAAGCCTGCTAGTTTAAGTGTGGCAGGCAATTAATTAGGAGCTCTGAAATATTAAGAAAAGAATGGTATTAGAGTTGTTGATTTGCTTCTGAAAGTTTATAATAAAACAAATTACAAGTGTGAGTAGGGACCATGAAGACAGAAAAACCCTTAGTGTGATGCAGTGTCCTTGCTCACTGAGTGCACTCTATTTCTCAGAGAATGCAAATGAATAAGGGACTTGGATTCTGGTTTTAAGTGCCTGGCTGCCATTTCAAGGTTTCCGTTGTCTGCATTAGTTTCAAAAGTAAATGAAGCAGGGAGAATCGCACCTATCTGTCCATCCCTCTGCCCTCTCATCAGCAATTACCTGTAAGCTGTCAACCAAGATGTGATAGAATTAGTGATCTAAAGGGAGTTATATTCACAGAATCATAGAATAGGGTTGGAAAAGCCCTCTAAGACCACCTAGTCCAACCACCAGCCCATCACACCGTGCCCACTAACCATCCCTCAGTGCCACATCCGCACACAGTTCTTGAACACCTCCAGGGACAGTGACTCTACCACTAAGAAGATAATAAGTATTTTTTGTTTTTGAACCAAACAAATAACTTTTCTTACTCTGTGATGGCAGACCCACACGAGTGCTTTACTAAAGAGTAAAATGTTCCTGCAGAGAGGCAGTCCTGGCATAAGATTGAAAACTGCACACGATTCACTTGTATACATCACTCAAAACTTCACTTTGGGCTGTGACCCTCACAAATAAGGGCATTAATGAAAGTTACAAATTCTTACCCTGAAATCTGTTTTCCTCTTTTTAAGAATTGAAAGGTCAGTACAAGCACAATCCATTCATCTCTCTTGTTCTCTTGTGTAGAAAAGTTTGATAAAATACCTTACTTATTCTGCAGGCCAAGAGCTTTATAGATAATCATAGAATCATAGAATGACCTGGATTGAAAAGGACCACAATGATCATCTAGTTTCAACCCCCCTGCTATGTGCAGGGTCGCCAACCACTAGACCAGGCTGCCCAGAGCCACAGCCAGCCTGGCCTTGAATGCCTCCAGGGATGGGGCATCCACAATCTCCTTGGGCAACCTGTTCCACTGCGTCACCACCCTCTGTGTGAAAAACTTCCTCCTCACATCTAACCTAAACCTCGCCTGTCTCAGTTTAAAACCATTCCCCCTTGTCCTGTCACTATCTACCCTTGTAAACAGCCATTCCCCCTCCTGTTTATACGCTCCCTTCAAGTAGTGGAAGGCCGCAATGAGGTCTCCCTGGAGCCTTCTCTTTTCCAAGCTAAACAAGCCCAGTTCCCTCAACCTTTCTTCATAGGAGAGATGCTCCAACCCTCTGATCATCTTAGTGGTCCTCCTCTGGACTCGTTCCAAGAGTTCTGGGTCTTTCTTGTGCTGGGGGCCCCAGGCCTGGATGCAGTGCTCCAGATGGGGCCCCACAAGAGCTGATAACGTGACTAGTGTTCTGAATTTACGTAAACAAATAAGAAGATTTAGAGCGGAAACTCAGTGAATAATCGTCTGAGAAATTACAGATTAAATGAAGATTTATCTGCTGTAGTGGTAATAAAGTAGATTAATCATTTTAGCACCTTTTCAAGTGCAAAAGATGAAATGAAATCAGTATCTAAGAGCATAGATTCACTTAACTTTTTCAAGGAATGCAGAAATGATCAGCCTTAGTTTTGTTAGTGCATCAGTTTGTCTTCATACTGCCTTCTGAAGATTATTCTTCCAATAATAACTCACTAGATCAGATGGCTTTTGGCTGCTTCCACAAAATGCAAACATTGTCTGTCCATCAGAATGGAGCAGACAAGGTGGGTGAGACTGGATGTCTCTCTTTATGAAGCATATTGGCCTAAAACACCTATCAGAATGCAAGAAAATAGGGTAAAGAAAGGCATCTAATTGTAGAAGCTTTTCCTCCCTCTGAGGATTTGCTGTGCTTTTTCCTAGAATACATCGCTTTCATTGTGATATACCAATAGCTCTTCTTCTTTTCCATTTAATGAGTCCATGGTTAGTATTATTAGTGTGAAGCCCGGTAAAAGAAACATTTTAATTCCTGCTCCTAATCATGGTCAAGTCCATAGAGGATAAAGTTCACTTGGTAATATCAACTCTGGATTAATCAGCTTTGCTTCTTTTTTGAAGCTTTTGCGAAATCACAGGGAAAATGCATTTCCTTCATTAGGAATCCATTATTTTTTTTCTGAGCGGAGTAGCAGGCAGTTTCAGTGAGGCACCAGCCTGGGGCATAGGAAAGTGGAAGCCTTTTAGGTTAGTAATTGATGGGAGCCCATGTTAGTAAGTCATCAGTGCTTTGTTACTTTGCTTTTGTTAAATGCTTTATATTTCATTTTGCTAAATGCTTTATATTCATTTCGCTCACCAGAAAGAATAGAAAGGGAAACATTCTGAAGTCTTCTCCACATCTTCAGTCATCACCAACTTAATGATGAAGGGTAGGGTACTATGAAAAATGAAGGTAATGTTAAAAAGTAAACTGCTTTGTCTACAGAAAATAAAGTAGGTGTGCGTTGGAAATGAAGGGTGTATGGGCAATGTTGTTTTTGTAAGCATTGTTACAAGTCCAGTACATATTCTTGATTCTTTGCGTATACTTTTTCTAAAACTCATAGCAAATTGCAAAGAACAAATAGCTCTGCTAGACTCAAGTAAATTAGACTGGAAATGAAATAAATATTAGCAGAATGATTTTACTGATTTTTGTCTCTATGCACATATCTGGATTCAGTTGTTTAAGGTCAGTGATACATTTTGCAAATTGCATTGTCTGATCGGCTCCTTCATCAAGCCCATGTGTTCTCTGTGCGGTTCCTTAGTAGCTGAGATTTGCAGCTACTCTGTACAGGTGCTGTTCCTTTTCAGGTGAATGCAGCTCTGGCAGTGCAATATCGAGCTTTGTCAGGGCACTTGAATATCTTGATCCAGGGCAACGTGACCAATGCTCCAGGCTGATGCCAAGGTGGGAAAATTGTCTCCACTTCTCTACTGTGAAGCAGGATGTTAGCAGAGAGCTCTGGCTCCTGCAGTGGTGGGCTGCAGGGGTGTCTGGCCAGCAGACAGGGACAGCCCCACTACCAGGTGTTATAGGGAATATTACTCAGGCTGGTAGTTTTTTTGAGGGTGAAGACACCAGCTCTTCCCAGCAGTATACTGTAACTTTTCTAAGGGATTGTGTGTGGGAACTGTCTGTCTTCTCCAAATAAGCACCTTTGCAAATACTGGCTCTTGCACCCCTTGGTTGTAAATTGCAGCATTGGAAGTTGCTGTGAAGGTTTGAGTGAGAGCTGTCATTGTCAGAGGGGGGGAAAAAGAAATACAACCAAAAAAAACCCAAAACAGCAGGAGTGGAGCTCCAGCTGCAGATCGGCTCCTTGTCCACCTGAGGGCTGTGTAGGACTGCTGTGCCTGTAAGGATATCGCTAAAGCTCATGGTATCAGGATCTGGTAATAGCAGGTCTGTTCTCTCCCTTCATTTTTGCTGTCTTCATAGGCTTTAGCTATCTTTCAGAGTGCAGCACAGCAATGAAAGCTGTAATACAGTTAAAGAATAAGATCAGTGTTCAGTGCTATATACCAGCAAAGCCAATTAGGTGGAGGAAGCTGACAGTTTTTATCTCACTTGCTGCTTAACAGATCAGTGTATTTCAGTGAACTCCTAGTTTTCACCGGGCTTTGGTTATCTAATGCCTAATCATAAATACGTGCAATCAACAGATACTAATATGTGAATGTGTAGCAGAAGTCCAGAAGGAAATTTTTAGTGAGGAGTTGAAGTGTCCTGGACTCTACACCGAGGATGCAGAACTGTTGTTTTTAGTTTCAGTGAGTAATAATGAATATTTTAAAAAAAAAAAAAAAAAAACTGACACATTTTCCAAAATTTTGAAAAGAGATTGAATTTTGTATTGCTGTGCATGTCCTTGAAATGCTGTTGTTCAGGTTGAAATCACCGAGGGGGATTAAAAAAGAATTGTGTGTAATTCTACAGCATTTCTCTTAGGCAACTGGAGCAAAATGACCATGACTCAAGGCTTACTGGCCTACGATGATGATATTTCCTGCTGAGTCTGTAAGATTAAGTGAACTAGCTAAGCAGTATTTAAGGTATTTATAGATGCCCTTCCCAAGCATTTTTTCATCATAAAATCATTGCGATCGGAAAAGACCACTAAGATCATTGAGTCCAACTATAAACCCACCACCACCATACCCACTAACCACGTCTCTCAGTGCCACATCCACTCATTTCTTGAACACCTCCAGGGATGGTGACTCCACCACCTCCCTGTGCCATTGCCTCACCACTCTTTCTGAGAAGAAATTTTTCCTTATATCCACCTGGACCTCCCCTGGTACAACATAAGGCCATTGCTTCTTGTCCTAAAGTGAGTTTTTATGGCAGTACATGGGTGACAGGGCCTCTTTCAGGCTTGGATAAGGTATGTGAAAGCTCACTGGGCCTGACGAGGTATTTCTACCAGGTCTGACAAAGTAGTTCTGCTGGAGTCAGTGAGACTGGACTGTGCAAGTGAACCAATGTGTGCAGGCTAAATGCATGTTAGGACAATTGCTGATTTAAGAGAAATGTAATAAGTGTATGGAAGGACAAAAAGCTTATATCATAGGGGAAAAACACTGCAGCTATAATGTTCATAACTTTGAGATTTGGTTTATTGTTTCAGTCGATTTCCAGCTGGTCCCAAAATTATTCCTGATTGAACCCTGCTTCTGTTTACTTTCAAAATGATAACTGTGAGTTAGAAGTACTATTTATTTTTGTTTCTTCCTTTTTTTTTCTTTTCTTTTTCTTTTTCTTTTTTTCTGTCACAGGATGCATGATTTTCGTTCCAGAAAGACGCTGATTTTTTCCATTCATCAGGTGCTGAAATAGTAGCCCATGACCAGGCACAGAAGTTAGTTGCTAGTGGTTAGTTGTTAGTGGCATAGGTTTAGTTGCTCAGGGCACGGGTTAGAAAAGGCTGGCTTCTTTTGGACATGGAGTTTGTGTAGCATGAATCTGTTATCAAGGTAGTGTTGGGGATGCACAAATTCCTTTGGGATTATGCTCTTCTTTTGTTCTACTCCTCACCATAAGCTTGGGCGCAGTTGGGTCTCTGAACGGGAAAAGGACTGCATTATTATTTTTGGTTAATACTCCTGAAAGCTTTAATTATAGTGCCTTTTTAACGATAAGAAAAAGTGGTGACTGGGTCAATTTTAAAGACTCTGATTTTTCCGCGTCTCAAACAGTGCCTCTTTAAATATGATAACCTTTTACACTGAAAAAGTCTACATTTACTAGGAAAGAAGTATGTACTTAAAATCGAGTTCTGTTTTTTTTAAAGTCTGCTTTTATTATTATAAAGTGTAAGTATTAAAAATCATTCACACTTGCAATTCTAATACTGTATGAAGTCCTTTTTTAAGAATAAATAAAATATCTCTGAAAATTATTAATAAGCTTAGACATAAATAAGAATCTTTAGACATTTCTCTTTTTATTTTTGCTTTCCTTCTCCTGTCATCTTACTTTGCAAAATTCACTATTTGTAGTCAACTCTCACATTTTGGCAAGGAATATCTTGGTGTGAAGTACTGCATCTGCTGATGTTCTGCATAAGATAAAGGTCTCAGTGGGAACAGGGGCAAAATGAAGACAGGTCCCCAGTTGCAGGGCTGCATTGTAGCTAACCCTAGGCCTGTGATTACTTTGATCAATGACTGCTGGAGCAATAGCTGCTTTGAAGCTCACGTTAGGGCACTCAGAAAAATTAGCTAAGGCTCTGGAGATAATGTTTATATGTAGGAACATTTTATTTTGTGTTCTGTATGACACTATTAACAGTAGTTGCCTGTTTGTCTTCTAGCAGAGGAATGAATCCCATTTGTTACTAATTGCTGTGTGAAAGGTATACAGTAAGCAAAAGGAGTCTCCTTTCTTTTTGTCTTCCTTCTCCTTCCTCTTTGCTAACCAAGCATCATGGAAGATGAGTATAGAGAAAAGGAACACAATATGATTTATATGACAGAGAGCAGTTCTCCTTTATGCTTATTTACCAGCTCTAAATGTCTTTACATGGGCTTTATTTTGCAGCGTATGAAAATCCACTGAGCATTAGTTTCTAAGTTTTCAAGTGTGCTACAAAGGTGGACTTCTCAGAGGAATGACACTGCTTCTGTGAGGGCTTCAGAATGGTTCTTTACTCAAGCTTTGTGTGTAAAGAAGTCCTGCAAGCATATTCAAACTAGCTGCATTCAGACAGTAAATAGTTCTGGAAGGGAGTTGGTGTGTTTGAGTATTGTCAAGATCTGGTGTTAAAATCTCTGCTAATGAATAATAACATTTCCAAAAACAAATATAAGATTAAGATGTTTATATTTATTTGAATAAAATTATTATCATACATAGTATCCATTCACGTGTATACGGTGGTCTTAAGAGAATTTTTCAGCTGTAGTAAGGTTGAAAGGGTTAATTAGGATCTACATTGACAGAGGTAGGAAAAGAGAGTATTTGAAGAAACTGATTCACTTAGAAATTATGTATTTAACTTTGTCTTCATAAACATGATACAAGATTTTTTTTTCATCTTCATTTTCTTCAGGAAAACAAAAACAAAAACGAAACAACCATGGTTAAGCTCTGTGGTTGAACTTTCACCGTTCACCCCCCTTTGTGTGCACTTTTTCTAACCACCAGTAGTAGTGAGTTGAAGGGACAGGTCTAATGCAGTCTTGAAAAACACAGCTATAAAGATTTGTGTGTGCTATATCCTGGTGAAGGGGACTGGTAAGCTCAGCCTGAAACTCCTGACTCCCCTCCTGCCTGAGAGTGGCTGCCAAAGCACTTAAGTGAAATAGCAATATGGAACGCAATTCAACGCAGTGCAGCTGCTTTGTATGGGCTTGCTGCATCTTAGGCTGTCTAACAGAGATATGTTTGGTGTACTAAATCATTAATGTCTTCATAAGTGACAAAAATTCTGCTAGTGTTTATTATCTGCTCTCTGAGTGACCTGTGAGACACTATGCTATGTCTGCATGATACTGGAGTCTGCCTGGGGCCCTGCTGTGGCTAGGTACAGCTTATACACAGGGCATGCAGTCCCAGCGAGCTGATAAGGTGTTTGTGGGATATATTTTTGTACTGTTATCTTTGTGTTAGTATGGTATACATCTTGATGCAAATGAAAACCTTGAACATTTAGTGTGGGGGTCAGGAAGATGAAGCTGGCATCTTGTGACACGCTGTGTCCCAGTTGTTTAACTGGAGTGTGCAGATCCCTGCCAGGGTCTCTCTGATACCTGCCAGGCCATGTCTTATACAATTAGCCCCGGCTGTCTGAAATGCCACTGTGTTTGGCAACTGGGTCTGCCCTTAATGACCTTGTCCACTTAACATATTTATAGTAACAAATAACTTTCCTATTATCTCAGACATAATAGAAAATGTCTTTTTTCTTTTTTCTTTTCTAGTTATATTTGAAGTGCGTACTGACAAACCTAACAATAAAATTAACTAGCTGCAACTGAAAAATTCTGTTTCTTTGTAGGTTTTTTTTTTTTTTTTTGAGTGCAATGCAATAAGCAGCTTCTTAAATTAAACTTACTAAAAGACAGTTATCAAACAAGAGGAAGTTTTACTGGATTTTACTGACGTACCTGTAAGGCTCATCTGTTGTTTGCCTGTAGACTCTACCTGAAAGCCTCTCAGCAATATTCTATAAGTAAAGTTCAGAAAAAATGCTTTTTCTTGATGGAAATAGTCCTCCATGACCCCCGTCATATGCCATCTTAAACCTTCGTTTCCCTGCGGAGTATAGTCAGTCACCATGAAATTGAAGAATATGATGTTTCTTCATTCAGCAGTGGAAAGCAGAAGCAGGTGGAAAAGTGTGTTCTTTGTTATTTTGAAGAAAAGTCTTGAAGGAGGAAAAGCAGATTCCAAGGAGTAAAACCTTGATTCTATCATCTGAGATAATATAATTTGAGACAATGGAGGTTGCCAGCAGAAGGGTGGGTGGTAAGTGCAGTGGTACATTTGTCTGGCCTGCTCTACAGACCTGCTCCCCACATCGCTATCAAGACCACCTCCATGCTGGCAAGTGCCTATTCTGTGAGCATTCAGCTGTATTGCCTCCCTGAACACCATAAATGATACAGAAGAAAAATGCTTTCCCTCTGACAGAAGTGCATATGAACCAGGAATTTCACCAATACAGCAATGTCATTTTAGCTGACGTATGCAGTGGCAAAGGTCTAAATATGTGGAATGTTGCTGTGTAGGGTGGACAAAGGTCTAACGGCTTTGAACAGACTATGTAAGGTGGCCAAAGTTCTACATATGTTATGTAGAGCTGGCCTTGGATCTCCAGTTAACTTCTTCATTGGGATGTCTGCTACCAAAGGCTTGAGTATCTCCTACATATAAACGTGTAACTAAATACCATGGGATATTATAGAGTACAGAAGACTACATAGGTTTAAAAACAAAGTAAGAAAATCTATGAATAGGAGCCATACCTGTTGGCTGCTGCTCCAGTGCAAATTTCAGAAGATGAAGTGTCCAGGCAGCTGGTTCATCCTACTGAAACATACTCTCAGCTTCCAACAACCTGACTGTCCTTCTCGAGTACTTGTATTCTCAACCAGTAGCAGGGGATGGGTTTCAAAAGACAAAGTTTGCCTTGTGCCTTGTCAGAACACAGCAATCTTCCTTTCCGTCTTCAGTGATAGCCAAGAAGTTTATGCAACAGCATATAGTGTGTAATATGCGTACATGTTCTGGCACTGTTTCATCTGTCTAAATAGATTTACGTTGCCCATCAAAAAGAGTTGAAACTGATTAACGTGTCAGGTTTTAGTTCTGAGTATTTATTTCAAAGTAACGAAGTGTTGAAATAGTCTTTCAGTGTTAGATGACGGGTTGCTGCTGCAGGGCTGCTGATGTTTTAACTGGTTTTAAGTTACGATCTTCTTTAGAAATGCTTGCTGTAACAAAGTCCCAGAGGAGCAGCTGACCCTCTTCAGTCAAAAATGAGGCACAGCCTTGAGAAATTAGCCCAGTGATCAGACACAACCCAACTGCCAGACAGCAGCCTTTGAGAATGGGGACTCCCTGAAAAGGGGGATTTTTGCAGAGTGGAGCTGAGAAATAAAATATTAGTAGCAGCAACTTACTTGGAGAAGGGAGGAGAGAGCAGCTCCTTGCTGTAAAATCTTGTTTTTTTTGTTAACTGGGCATTTTCTGTATTTTGCAACACTGGGAGTAAAGGGAGAGTTTTCTGCCTAGTGGCTCTTCGTATTCATTATTCTGGTTGACATATATTTATGTGTCTTAAATGTTGTGCTGACTGCTACACACCTTTTTAAACTGCTTTAGTTAAATACAAGGAAAGCTGAGCGTGCAAAATATTAACCTGAGGTCACTTCCTACATCACAGTGAAAGGGTTTTTGCTGTGTGGTTTTGTTTTTTCATTTAAACCTTGTTCTGCCATCTACTGGTAGTTCGTGTTACGAAACAGAGATGGTGTAATGTTATTGTGATTGTAGAGCTGTCTGTGCTAGCTTGCTGCTTGTAGTCTGTTTTACAAAACAGAACTTGCATTCCTATCGTTAATCAAATTTCTCATCGCAAATAGCTGGTGTACCCATTATACTTATAATGTATATTGTGGGAAGGCATGTATTAAACAAATTGAAGCCTTAAAAGTCAAGCTAGAATAGAAGTTACTACCCAGGGAATATTATTCCAGCCTTCAAAGCTCTGTTTACTTTCTGAAGTCTAACAAATTTCTGTTTTTTGATCGAGAAGCTGACTCATGAAGTCAAGTACTTCAGTTAAGAAATACTAGTTCTGAGGATGCCTGTTCTATTTTAATGCTACCCTTGCTGCATGCATATGCAGTTTTGATGTCTGTGTTTCAATAGATTACATGCTGTTTTCCTCCACACAGTTCATTTCTACATTGGTGAGCTGTACATTTAATGAACAGTCATCCCATGTATTTTGTTGTTTGTGACATAGCCAAGCGTGGAGTGCTCTTCTCCAGGGCAGCCTTCAAATTATATCTCTTTCTTTTTCTAAACACTTTCCAGTTTCAGAAGGAAATGAAGCAGGAAGCATAAACTTCAATTCCTTTGTTATGAACTTGGTTCACCCCTTGAGGAAGTTCATCCTATGTACTGCATAAGCCAAGGGACCTAAAAAGAAAAAATACATAATAATATGTCTGGAAGGAAGCAAAACAAGGATTGTGCAGACTGTTTTAATTCTTATACGTCCTCGTTTGTTAAGCATCTGGCAGTACAACCTTGACAGTCTTTTAATATTGCCTGGTGGGATTGAGACATCCGTAGTTTTGCGGAAGCCAACCTAGAAAATCAGAAGTTTCATCCCACCTCAGCTTGGGATAGCTGTGGCAGTTGTGACAAGGCCAGAGCTTTTAGATCCACTTCTACCCACTTGCATTCATAAGGCAGACATGGTAGAGGTAGATTGCTGTAATTTTATTGGCAATTGTAATGACATAATTTTGTCTGTAGATTTCATAGGTATTTGCTGAAAGGAGGAGGGCATTGAAAGTCAGCTCATTGTTTTATGAACATGAACCAGAGGCTCCTCCAATCCCTCCAGCTTACTGCCATCCAGGTTTCCATTCTTCAGGTGCCACTTCTCAACCACATCCCTTCACTCGTAAGAGCTCAGTTCCTGCCTCTGCTTGTCTCCTTCCCTGTCTGCACCCTATGCTTGCTCTCAAGCCCAGTCTTCCCTTCTTGGGCTCTTCATCCAGATTTGGTTTCATATCTGCTGCTTCTAGTCTAAATTGTAGTTCCAAGCTGTTTTTAGTTTCAGATCTTTGAATAACTTTCCATTAATTGGAGCTGTAATTTAACCATGCCGACAATGGGCTTCTTCTCCTTTTTAGACCCTTAACTGCAGGCCCTTTCCAGTAGTTAGAACCTCCTGTCACATTTGCTGTACTGAGTTGCTGCTCTCACTGCTTGTCAAATCTGACAATTAATGGCAGCCAAGTGAACAAACAACTGGACTTGTCTGGAAGTAGGATGAGTCTTTGGTCATAAGTAGATATTGATCTGACCCACACATTCCTGGTGTAACTACCTAGCTGGCAGCTGTAATCGCCATTTGCCAGGGACCTGGCTGCCTTTGGGCAGTTGCTGTCTGTATGAGCATTGGCAGTTTTCCCTAGCCACAAGAGGCCACTGAGGC
The DNA here is from genome assembly GCA_016647715.1 of Pavo muticus. Classification (NCBI taxonomy): domain Eukaryota; kingdom Metazoa; phylum Chordata; class Aves; order Galliformes; family Phasianidae; genus Pavo; species Pavo muticus. Next base: position 434,721 of record JACDJE010000186.1, on the reverse strand, counting down.
TGGTTTTCAGACTTGCTACACAGCAGTTCCCTTTACAGAAAAGTCCTCACTCTGTACAAACTTTGCTTCCATGGGCAGAATGCCCTCTGAGCCTAGAAGTGTAATCACGGTTACTATCCAAGTCACTTTTCCATCGTATTTATCTGAAAAAAGAAAAAAAAAAAAAAAAAAAAAAAGAGCAACTGCAGTTCTTTGTGCAAAGGGGAAGGGGATTCCATATATGAAAGCTCAGCAGGGAGCCCAGTTAATGAAGACGAAGGATATAAACTGCTGTGAAACGCTCTACTTGTCTGCGCTATGGCCCTGCTAAGACCCCAGGAGATCCTGAAAGCAAAGAGAGAAACGAGGGCACTGGAGGCCCTGCTGTTGGAAGGATGCAGTCAACTAGCCGTTCTCTCAAGTCAATGGCTAAGGCTTGTCCAGAAAGCAGGGCCTGGAGAGCTCGTGTGTGATGTTTGGGACAGAGGAGCCTGTGAAGGCCCAGCCATCGGCTCTTTGCAGGGTGCAAAGGCAGATGGCTCCCAGCCTCCTCATGTGTCGTGCTCTGGCTGCCGGGCCAAATCATGCTGTTCAGTGGATTGGGCCTTGCTGCAATGTCTGGCTATAAAACATCCATAGGCAACCTCCTCCCAGGTGAGTAATGTGCTTGTAGGTACCAACTGGAGGAGGAAGCTGTTTCCTACCTGGAAAAGGAAGTAAGAGGGCTGCTGTGTCCCTAGCCTCATCCAGCACTAATTACTGCTTGTTGCAGCGAGCTGGTGCTGGTGGTTTCCTGTGGGCTGGGAGGCCGCAAATACGACAGCTGGGACTCTACACAGCATTAAGCTATGAGAGAACTACATACTACTTCTGCTGCTTTCCTGAGCTGCCTTTTTTTTCTTTTGTTAGCCAAAAACTTGGTTAAACTCGATAGCCAAAACCTCATTTTTGAGGTTACTAACAAAGTTGAAGGGATACTGATTGCATGTTTACGATGTTTCCCAAGAAACATACAAACTTTAAGATGAGCACTAAGAGCTTGCTTGTTCACTCTGAGAAGAGTCGGGTACTTAGGCCAGTGAGCTGTGTTTGGACTTCAGCAGTAGGTAGGAGATTGCACTTTGGTGGAGGTGGGTGGATTAACAAAGTCATTTCTGTTGTCTGAGTTGTTACATGCGCTAGATTCAATTTGTGGGAACCGGAGAGTTCTTTTGGATGCTTCTTTGGTTTTACCAACACTTGTTTTTCTTCTCTTCCTCACTTCAGCCATTGATGGATTTCTAAAAACTGATGAAAGACAAAGACTAGCAAAGGAACGAAGAGAAGAAAGGGAGAAATATCTTGGTAAGATGGTGGGGAGTGTCTGTATTATTTATGTATATATGCTAATAGACTGAAGTTACGTGACATTTCTTCTGTTCTGAGTTTTAAACGCTGTTGTTTAGTCTATTACTAGTCTTTATCACTTATATTACTTCTTTAAAACTAATGGATACCTTCTTTAATTTCCAGTCAAGTATTTCGTATTTTGTAGTGATGAGTTGACTTTCTTCTGTGACACATGTACTTTTGAATGTAGGTTAATGTGCTGACTGTTAGGATTTGTATTTGTAAAACAGACAAACCAGAAACTTGAAATAAGCCCTGAATAACATTTATGTTAATATGTAGGATTATTTGGTAAAACAGCCTTAATTTTAGCGTGTTAAGTTTTAGCCCTATTAAAAGATACCACGGAGCTGTTAAGTCCTGCATAAAGTGGATTATTTTTCTAAGTTTTATAACAATCTTTGTTCAAGGGAATAAAAAAAATCAATCAATTCATTTCCTGAACAATACAAGCATTGATTTCAGAATTTTTATAACGATCAGTTATTTTTAGTCTACTAACATCTCCAAGGAAATGCTGGGGAAATTTTACAAGAGAGAGAAATGAACTGTTCAACCTTTTTTTTTTTTTTCCCCTTAAATGTATGTGTATATTTATAAAGTTAAAAGAACATGTTTAAACAGTGAAGCTTATTTTTCTAATTGCAATAAGGAACAGAGCTACTGGCCTGTCTGCTTATGATTACCTGACAATACCTATTAAAAGGGTTTGTCATTATTTTAGGATTTTGTAAAATTATAAAATTATTATAAAAATAATAAATTGCCATTTATTTTGAGACAATGTTAACTGAAACAATGTGGACACGTGGAAAGAATCATGAGAAAATATGTTTTCCTTGCAATAAATAAGCTGTTGACCGTATCTTGACAAAACCTGAGGCCTGAGATGTGATGTTTTTTAGTGCAGTGAGCTTGGTGAGCAAGATTTCTTTCTGTAGTTCATGTGGAAATCTGCTTAGTGGGGATTTAAATTTTTAGTAGTTAATCTCCCCAGAAATTCTATCCGCATGGGGCATGCACCAGCCTTAGTTTTATCTCTTACAGCTATATTCGGTCTAGACTACCTTTCCTGTCATTTTGATTATCCCTTCTTTGCTGGCTCCTGAGAAAGTGACGTGATGAGTAGAGTGGAAAGGATTTGGATTAAAGAGCAAAAGAGGAGGCGGGAGGAAAACTGAAAGCTGGACAATCTGGGAGTGGCTAACCCAGGTGGTTTGAAAGTTGTTGGTTGAAGTTCTTGTCTCCAGACACTGTACGTGCCTTCTGAGAACATACTTTTTTGGAGTTAAAACCCCTTCAAGAGTCAAGACCTTTGGATTTTGGCCTTAGTAGCTGTTTGTCTATGTCAGATTCATTTCAGAAGTTCAGAAAAAAAGCAGTGAGTTCTCCAGAAGGACAAATCTTTACGCAGCCAGCAGGTATTTTGCAGCAATATAGAATAATCTCCTCTTCAAAGCCAAATTCATTAACCAATAGTTTAGTATCCCTAAATCAAGAAACAAGAATTGTGTTTATGTCTTGATGTCAGAATGTTCTCTGTTCTCTGTCCAGAATCAGTCCCAGGTTTCACCTACTTGTTCAAAAGGTAACTAGCACAATCTCCAGACACCTCACTCTATTTTTTGTCTTTTATCAACTCCCACATGCAGTTTTCGCCTGTTCTACCTGACATGGCTAGTAGTCATCAACAATTAGGGACTTGTCTCTCCTCTCCACTGTATCTGAGGTAACTATCTATTGACAAGTCCAAGTCTTTATTCTGACGACTCCAGACTCGCCTACAGCACTAACACACCTTTCATATTGCCCTTTCCTGAGGTAGATGTAAAATAGGCAAAAGGGGAAGACATCACCAACCATGCTACTGACAAGAGTAAGGCAGGTGGTATTCTGTAAAGCAGGTTGGACATGAGGAAGTATCTTACAAGGATCTAGTAATCAAGGGGGAAGAAATGTGGATACTGGCAAAGGACTGTGTCTCCTAGGGGGACTCTGGCTTGGGGACAGGGAGGCTGGAAGGGACTGAAGGCCCCAGCTGTAGATAAAGAGCCCAAGGGCAAAGAGCTGGGGGAAGAAAGCTGATCTGTGAAGAGGGAATTGAGATAGCTGGACAAGAGCCTAGGATTGATGGAAAGAAGCTGGAAGAGAGAACACTTGCAGGGCAATAATTTGCTGAACAAGGGAAACAGTAACTGGAAAAGTAAACTGGGGCATAACAGGTGAGCAGAATGAAAGATCTGCTCTTGTATAAGTCATGTTAATTCTGGCTTTTTCTAACTTTTAAGTTCTGAGCTTGTCAGCTGTGTTAATACTCTCTGTTTCATATTGGCTATATATATGTTGGTATGATGTTACAGGCTTGTGTGTATGTAAGCATGCTTACTGACCTATTTTGTTTCTTTTTACGGAATGCACTTGCATGAGAAATAGATTTTTCTTCACAATTTGTCAAATTAACTTCTGCTACTTATTTTCCTGGTGTAATCCTGAAGCAGCAGTCCTGCACGTAATGCTGCAGTCTGAATTTCTGTAACAACAAGGTAATGACTCGACAAAAATTATGACTCCATTTGGAATAAGCAACTGGAGAAACTCTCTACAATAGTTTTTTTTTTTAAATGCCTGGATGGTGAAACAGCATAGTATCAAATTACAAAATTATATATTTCCAAAGCTTCATGGGAAGTATAGCTGATATATATATATATTTTTGTATTTATTTTGAAGGCAGCCTTGTGAAGAGAATCATAGTTTTAAAGAAATTCCAACAGCTTTTGCTTGTAAAGAAATTCCAAAGGATTTTGTGAATCAGCATATATAGATAATTAACTTTAAAACCTAGTGAGTACATTTGTTAGGTCTGAAAAAGAATTTGCCTTTAAAGCTACAGAGGGATTATATATATATATACACACACACACATATATATATATCTATGTATATCTGAAACACGCCTTTTTCTTTGCCTAAGCTGCTAGGGAACAGCAGATACTAGAGAAGGAGAGAAGAGCAAAGCTTCAATATGAAAAGCAAGTGGAGGAACGATGGAGAAGACTGGAGGAACAGAGGCAGAGGGAGGAGCAGAAGAGAGCAGCTGTTGAAGAAAAGCGGAGACAAAAGCTTAAAGAGGAGGAGGTAAGGTCCACTGGGAGTCATATGGAAGAGCCACTGTGTCTGTTAGCATTAACATAGCTGAATATCAATGTGTGCTGCAGGTGTTTATTTCTTTCTTTGACCCAGAGACATATGGGCATTACTTTGGGAGCTGCAACCACATCACAGCTATAAATACTCCGTGACTGCTTGTACCTCAAAAACATTTTCCAAAGCTTTTTTTGTCTCCTGTTTTTTGTCTGATCTCACAAAACAATCATCTACTTATACTAGCATATCTGAGACTCCAAATGTCACGTGGTAAAGCAACAGCATCTCAAAAGATAGCTCTTACAGATCAGCATTTTCATAAACCGGCAAGATTTTTCTTGCTGATTTGTTTACACTATCTGTGAAGCTGAAGTGATATTTAGGAAATTGTATTTCTTCCTTGGTAACATAAAATCAGAAATTCTTTCTTAAAGGAGTGAAAAACCTAGTCTTGATTTAAACTTGTCACATAGAATTTATACAGAATTGCACCTGTTTTCTACTCTCTGTACTGAGATATAAGGTTCTTTTTTTCTCTAATAAGTCCAATTTCTGATGCAGATTTCTGAACCCAGTACATGTGTGTGTTTCTGCCGGCATGACATGCAGCACTGCTACTGCAACTAATTAAGAATTAATGATTTTTGGGAACGGGGACAGTGGTTTAGAGAGGAAAAAAAAAACCATCAAGAGAAGATATTTCTTTATTTTCTATATGAAAAGGTTATAGAAATCTGCAGTTATTAATTCCTTCCTCTTCCCAAGTTTATCAAAATATCTTTGCAAAAGAGATGAAACATTTCCACGTGGGATCAGAATAGCACACTTGTCTGTTTTTTTCCCTATGTTTGATTTTTTCACCGCTTTACTGAAACCTGAAAAGAAAATTGTATCCTGCCATTCCTCTTTCAACTGTAACATAGTGCTTGTGGCTTCTGCATAATTGCTGAGAATTCATTTTTAAATGTTTTGTCGTGTGGATCGCTTCAAATTTTAAGAAGAATGACAAAAACAGGAACAAAAGCTTAGAAGACCTATCCCCTTCTATGAAAACATCATTGACCGAGTGTTCTCCTTCCCCGATACTTCCAGCTGTGATAACCTTTTGCAGCTAAGCAAAATTTATCTTCTTTATGGGAGATGCAAGGGGTAGTGGCAAATGCAAACACTTCAAAATCCATGTCCTCAGAAGTTGCACTGGAGGCAGGGAGGGTAGGGGAAAGCTGTAGGCAAAGTGAGCAACTTACCTGCTTTGCCTGCCTCCATGATTTGTGCCGGAGCAATCAGGGTGGGGGTTGTCAAACACAAGCGAGGCTGTTCCAGGTCAGACCAAGGATATCTTTACTGAGGTGCCCCATCTCCTGTAATAGACTTTCCTGCATTTGCCCAGAGATGAATGTAGGAAGGAAGAGTAAGGATGGTGATGAATTTACAGCCTTTGGGGCATTTCAAGTTACTCACTGCTCATGAGTCATTCTGGACATTTCAGGTTGTCTTTACTGGAAGAGCCTTGAGCTCATATTTCCCACCCCTGTGGGGGATGCACCCTGGCCAGTGAGCTGGTATGCTACAGCGTGTGCTAAGTGTTTCTCCCTTTAAGACTGGTATACACTGGGTGGGGATTGGAGCACTGATTTTTACCTATATAAAGTGTCTGAAGTATGTGAAGCCACGTAGATTTTCTTCCTTGCTGCAAGTCTGCCTTTATGTCTTCCTTAGGTCTTTCTCTTTTTATCTTGCTTTTTAACACAACAGATGGCAGTGCATAATTCTGACGGGAACAGTTTGTATAAATCTCACTCTAAAAAATATTGTTGTTGTGTCTGTAGGAATTTGAGTGATAAATGGCTATTAAACTATGGGGAATTGTTTGCTTCCTACGTTGCTGCCTTCTCTGTTTGGGTATTTTGCATGCGAAGGACTTCTCAAAGACGAAGTGACCAAAATTTATTTTGCTTGCTTTTTCTGCTCCCCTGCCAGGGAAGAGGTGGTTATTTTAAAGTCTGTATTAATGGGAATGGAGATATTCTGGCAGAGTTGTTCTCCAGGGCAGGTGGAGCTTCTAGTGGAGTATGATGGAAGTGTTTCCGACTCCTTGGGCAGAAACTGAACAAGTGTGTCAGAAAATCATCCTTGCACTGTCTACACTGACTGCACCCTTCGTATCAGGGGAAGTCTTCAGTAACAGCGTCCTTCCTTCCATGTTCCTTTTAAAGCTGCCCCCTCCTTTAGGATTACCAGTCCGTAAGCCTTGAGGAAAGAGGTGTGGTGGTGTTTGGCAACAGAAGCTATCAATTAGTTGCTTTTATCAGCAAGCAGCCAGTAGAGTTGCAATTACATAAAGGAAAAGCTGATCCTCGTTTGCTTAAATTATAATTATTTTTTCTCCTTTTCCCATCTTGAAGCTCCCATTTGCTTTGGAAGTGCATTGTAGATAGATGTGTTACTATGCACTCTATATTGGGAATCTCTTTAGTAGCGGTGTTCTTCTCTTTCTTGCATATTCCATAACACAATTTGAGCATCATTTGTATGGGCCGTGTCAAGGGTAGTGGCACAGATAAGATGGCATCCATCTATTCAAAGATTTGTTTTAAAACAAAATCTGATGATTTTATTAAAAGGGAGCTGGTAAAATTAGTACTCATGCTACCAATATACTAATGTTTGCTTGAACAGCTACTGGTAGACAAATGCTGTTCCAGCATGCAAACTCAATGTTAAATGGAAAAGAGCATCTTACAGTGCTGGGAGGATTCTTTTTAGTTAGATTTTTGTTTTGGTGTACTACATTATTTGTTACACATGAAAAAGAAAAAAAAGCACTTAAACACAAGATATAAAAACCTTAGAATGCTGTAGTGTCTGTTATTTACTTTTCAAATTGTAATATATGGAATTAATAAATACCTTCCAAATGTTTTGTAGTCATTTATGCAATGAGTGAAGTTGAGTTATGCAAGTAATAGAGAAATGTTGCTGCAAACTGGTTGGGACCGCTCTGCAAAAGCAGTCTATTGATTGGTATGCAATGAGCACAAGGAGAGGAATTAAGTCTCCTTCCTAATAATGAGCATCGTCTCTTCTGTTCTCTGCTCCCCTTCTGCCATAGCTGCTGCCCCAGCTCCCCATGTGCAGTAGCAGAGCCCTCATTTGTCCTATTTGATTTCCTTTGATGCACCCACTCTTTTTCCGTATAAATTTTATAAACAACCATAATCTTAAATTGCTGGGAGTATAAATAAATTACATTCAGAAGAGGTAGTTAAAAAACACTTGACAAATTTTAAAAGCCATTCTTCAAATAGAAAATAACAGAGCTCTTCTGTTGTTAGGTGGAAGAGGCACTAATAAAAGTGAGGCCAACTGATAATATCAGGAAACAGCTACTCACATACAGTGCTGATGAATACATAAAGCAAAGAGGAAGAGTTTTTCCTCTCTAATCTTACACATGGCTCTGTTAGGTGTTTGTGTTCTAAGTATAAGGGAGATTGTTTTAGAAATGTTTGCACAAATTATTTTGACTCATAATATTTGTAAAATAATTTTTTGTGTTTTCACACCAATGTCATATCTCACATAGACAAAAGGGAAGTACTTCGGTCAGATTATTTGTATGCTCACAGTTAATTTTTGCTTTTACTTTTAAAACTCGGGCAGTCCAAATGTTTGTTCCTTTGTTTAATCTGAGGAAAATGTGCATGAATTACTACAGAATTTGGAAAGTAATGTTTACTTCAGACACTAGCAGTAGATGGCTCTCTTCTTATGGTGTTACTCAATTTAACCTACATGCAAAGCTTGTCCAGTATATTTTTTTGAGGAAGTTAACTGTGTCTCCAGTGCAGAGATTTTTCTGTCTACGGCAATTAGAGTTCTTAAAGAGGGTCAGATAGTTTGGATATGTCTTTGACAAGGTAATGTGCCTATAACATAGGAGAGTTTCTGCACAGTGTTTGCTAATGAAGAAAAGCTTTGTCTTGCTGTTTGGTTTTTGTCGTAATTGAAAATTATTGGCATATGCATTGTTTATGCTGTGCTTCTATGCATTCTTGTTATTTTCTATGGCTTTCTAGTTCTAAAATTCAGTTTTGTGCTCTTTTAAAATGCTTTTTAATAACAGTCTGTCCTTTGTGCAAAGGGTTTTCACATTGTTCTTTATCTAACCTATATCTGCAGAGTTTCATTAAGCTTAATCATTATGTTCTATAGTGCTGTAATGAAAGGCTCTTTGCAAATGATAATAAATTATCCTCTCCACATTGTGTAATTGAAGATTTCAACCTCAGAACGCGAGCGGTGTGAGCTTTCATATATGTATGAAAAATTGTTTTTCTTTAAACTATTTAATCATGCATTCCATTTTATTTTTAGAACAATGTTTTTATAGTACGTGGCATGAGTGTATTCTGTGGTTTGCAAACTAGAGAATATTGTTAGTACTTGCTCTGAGCAGCATTAAAGAAAGCCATTAATCACTCAAATGAAATTTGTCTGCTGTCATACTGTATTTTTTTTATTAATGTGTAAGAATGTTAATTAGGTTACAGAAGGAAAAAAAGATTCTGTAGGATTATGTGTTTTAATGGAAAAGAATTGGGAGGGTCATTTTACTTTGAGTGTGGGTAGAAACATAAATTGGAGTAAAAAGTACAGTAGATAAAAGTAAAGAAAAGCTAACTGCAGAGAGCTGGTGCTGAAATAACAAGCTTGGAAAGCATAAGTACAGAGAAGGGACTGAAATAGAATGGAATTAATGTTGGAAAGTGTGAAGGTAAAAATGGAATATGTGAACTTGAAATACTGAGCCAGCACACACAGATTTTCAATGTGAAAATTTAATCACCAAATAGTAAGAATGAAAGATTGGAGCAAACTCCAGGGAATCTGAAGACCGGGAGATTACTTTCAGGATTACCTTTTCGTGTCCGAAGTATGGACAAGAAGCAATGGGATATTCAAAATATCACATTTTTTCCTGTGCTGTTACAGAAAAGTCTGTGCTTGAGCTTTGTGATGCTTTATGCCCGTGCACTTAAGTGGGGAAAAAAAGGGGAAGGAAAGGCAGATAACACATTCACATGGCATACCTGCCTGGACACGGATGGCACAGAAGGAACAAAAAACTGGGGGAGGGAGAAGCAGCTGCCTGATTTCAGCAGTCTTTGCCAAATGTACCTCTGAGCTAAGGATAGAGAAGGGAGACCAAAAAAAAAAAGTGAGCTCAGAACATGGGACTAAAAGGTTGTCTTCCTGGAGATGATAACTGTAATTGTAGCAGCAAGTCAACTGGCTGAAAGGTAACATAGGCTGAAGAACTGAGTGCCTTTTTTCATTGTTTGTACAGAGCATCATGTAATCGAATTTATTATATAAGTGATATGCAAGAGAATTAAGAGAGCTTACATACGGCTTGGTGGATACTAGCAAGGTTGGATGAGGTGGGAAGCTTGGTCAGAAATAAATTGCTGGAAGTCATTCACGGTAGTGGAAGAGATTCTTCAAAGATGTGTAAGAGAGAAAGGATATTGTAGATACACTCTCATCAGCTTCTGGATGACTGCTGTTAATGAAAACCAGTGGCTGTAGACAGTCGCAGGAAGGTAACAAATTTTGTAGATACTTGCATAATGGTTCCCAACATGGTAGTTACTTGGAGGTGCCTGGTGCTTGGGTCTGATTTTCTGAAGAAGCAAAGTTAGAGACTGCTCACCATCAGCGTAGAGACTGTAGGAGACATGCTTGAACAAAGACTGATATTTTGGGGATTAAAATGTGTCAGGGAAGGGGGATGGGAGAGCTAGACCAAAGTCATGGATCAATGAGAAGGAATAATCTGGACAGGAGATGCAGAAAGGTTTTCAATGTAGTTGAGCTGAGTTGTCAAAAGATCTTGGAGATGGTGCAAGGGACTGGTAGCAATGGAAGAGGATCTGATGTAATCACAGAAACAGTGTTTCTGGAGTGAGAAACCTATGTGAGCTTGAGTTTTAAGTGATTAGAGTGGGAATTTTGTGCTAAATGGGAAGGACATAGCAAAGGTAGTAAGTAATAGGTCTGAGAATACTAAGAGCATCAAAGGGGTTAAAAACCATTGGGGCAGTGCTTGGAGGCAGCAAGAGTGGGCTCATCTCTTATGGTAGAGATGTGATTGCTGAACTGTGGGGGTGAAGAGGTTGCCAGATGTGAAAGAAAGAAGGAAGGTGGCAGGTGTTGGAATGGTGGATGGGGAAGAACCGGGTTTTGTCTGCTTGAAATGTGCAGAGGAAGCATGCAGAGATCCTTGCCACAACAATAAAAGCCATAGATAAACTGGTAGAGGTGGTAGAGGGAGGAGATGGGAAGAAAACTGAGCAGAGATCTATGAGAGTTAGGAGGTGATGGAAATGAAACCAGAAGACCTAGCTGTGAGTTAAAGGTAGGGGAGTATTTGGGGGGAGAGAGAATCTTCTTTTTGTTCTTCCCCATCAGAAAATTCTAACTCATCATGCCATGGAGAGGAGCATGAAGGTGGAGGAAAAAAGATAGCTCTGAACAGGGTGATCTGAGCATGTACTAAAAAAAATGCACCAGAAGAGGAAAAAAGGAAAAAAAAAAAAAAAGAAAAAAGAAAAGAAAAGCTTTTAGATGCTTAGGCTATGAAGAATGCAGTGTAAGAAAGGAGGGAGTTTCCCCCAAAATAAATAATTAACTAAGCCATCCTGCAAAGTAACCTACTTTGGGTTTGAAGTGATCATTTATCTGCGTGGCTAGGAGGAGCCACTGGCATTGCAGCAATTTAGCTGTACTGGGAAAGGGATGGAAGAAATCCTGAGGTCTGCATAGACAAGAAGGAGTTAATGCTTGTCGAGCATTATTCTTATACAAATTAAGTCCAGAGCGCAGCAGCAGCCTCACCAGCAGGAGCAGATGCTAGGCAGTGATGCAACCTGTGTTATTTACTTAGGCCTCTGTAGTGACCTCAGTGGCTTGCAGACAAAGGATACACAGATCTGGAGGTAAGTAACATACTGATACATTCTTTATTTAGTCTTTTTTTCTTCCATTGGAAACCGGCTCTTGGAAACATTTTAAGTGGAGCAACAGGGGAACAGCTTATTTTTAGCATTGTATAAGAAGGTTAAAAAAAAAAATTAAAAAATAAAAATTAAAAAGCCCTGAAAGAAATGATTCAGTTTGATTTCTCTGTTTTTGTACTATTATAACCAGGAACGTTTAGAAGCCATGATGCGTCGGTCCCTTGAACGCAGCCAGCAGCTGGAACAGAAGCAGAAGCGATGGTCATGGGGAGGAGCACTGGCTGCAGGCTCAGGAGGGAGAGATGGTGAGTGAAAGAGGCTGCCTGCATTGCAGATCCTGAAGTGCAGAATGCGTGAGGTTGTGGAGATAGTGAGGATGATGCATTTCATAGTTAGTGTGGTACTGCAGGGGCTGCTGCCTTGGGGCGTGAAGAGATGCTTTGTAATTGCTTGCCAGGCTCCCTCTCTCTAACACTTTCTGGGAAGAAAGATCACTCCTAACTTCAGGAATGCAGATCGTTTTAATCAGATTCTGCTTTGAGGATGACAGATGCTAAAATCAAAATTCGTGCCCTTTCTCCCTTACTTTCTTCCCCCGCATTGTCTTCCCACGCACATGGTTAGCAAATTTAATATTCACCAGAGGGCTAAGTGCTGGCCAAACCTTGAAAAGATGATCTGTTATTGTTTGGTACTTCTGAAAACCTGATGGGAATTTCTACATGGCTATGCAGCATCTGCAGTTTAAAATAGTTTTGAGGTTTTTTTTTTCCTCCCACGTATTTTTTGCTGTCGTGCTTTTTGATTTGGCTTCAGAACAGATAATTTTTATTTCATAATCAGTCACGTACTGCTTTTATATTTCAAAAGTATGCATGTTTTCTGTTTAAAATCATGGAATTTATTTAAATTGGCCAGGTTTGAAAAATCTGTAGTCATAGGAAAATACATCCGTGGTTGGGCGGTAACAAACTATGACAGTTACTCTTTTTTAAACAGTATGTAAATATATTTAACTCTAAAATGACAAACTGTTTTGCAGGAAATTAAATATATATGGTTAAAAAGAAAGGAGTCTTTCATGCATTGAGAAAGAAACCAGATTGTCTTTGTGATGCAGTTTGTGCTTGATTCCACCTCCCCCAACTTATTCAGTAATTCTTTCACCTCTTTTTGCTCTGATCTCTCTGCTGTGTAGGTGAATCAGAAAATACCCCACCCCCTGTTCTAGGTTTAGCTGCCAACACCCTTCCTCCAGACCCTGTGACCTCTACTGCTCCTGCTGATTCCTTCAATGGTATTTCAGAGAATCACAGTACCATCATGTCTCGTTTATAACTGTTCTAATCACTGTAGTTCATCATCGCTGATCTCGTCCTTCCTAACCACTGTTTTCTTATTATTTCAGTCTGATGCTCTACAGCATTACCCTTAGTGATGTGGACCAAGTGTCTTTTTTAATTTGCTTTTAATTTTGCCATGGTGGAGCAGTGCATGCCTCACATTCCACAGTAGAGGCATCTCATGATTTTCCCACTAACTGTAGACTTCTACAACACGGATTCTCATTTTTGTTAATTCAGTGGGCACTCTGTGTTTGTCTGTGTGTTTGCGGGTGTGTATAAATATATTACAGTTGAAATGTACATCTGCAGGCACTGCTTAAAAAAATCACTATGAGGAAAATATGTTAAGGAGATGGTATTTCATCAGAACAGCCCCTTTTTTCATATCAAGGGCCTTTTTCTGCAATATTTTGAGAACGAGCAAGCTTAGTATAAGCAGCCGTGCTGTGTTTTCAGCCTTTTGCAGTGGATTTTGGCCAAGCTGGTATTAGTAACCAACTCAAATAGTTGACTTTGTGTGTAGGCAATCATGTTTTGTTTTGCGTTTTTTGTTTTATCATTATTTAATTATTTTTTATTCTCCTAAAAGGACTGTGAAGTAGATGAGTATTACAGGGTTAAGAATGACTTGCATGTAGGATTTCTAGCTTTGGTATCAAATGTACTTGGCATTTTAAAAACATAATGCAGCCTGTGCTTTAAGATGTAGGATCCTCCTCTCCCAGGAGGAGAAGCTGGACTTGGATGTTCCTCCTGCAGAATGCACCCTATTGGTTCTTGGGCCCATGCTCGTACAGAATTACTCTTTCTGTGCAAACAGATTGTGCATAAGCAACAATTAGAACAGACATTTCAAAGAGATTTGGGTTTGCAGCTGATGTAGCATAGTGGCATTGTACCCGTTCTTTAAAAAAGAGAATGTAGAGAATTGTATTGTTTAATGTAGTAGGCGGAGGCAAATCCTGCGGACCCCACTGAGGTGAGGCTTTTGTGGGTGTCATAGTGAATGCAGTGGCTTTGGGGCTGCAGGTCTGGAGCCACATATATGCCTTTAGCTGAATGTATTTTTGTGTCTGAAAGGAAGAGAATTCAAATTCAAAGGGCAAAGCCTCTGCTTTTCTGTCCTTCTGAGCATCATGCAGTGTTCATCATAGAGCAATGCGCTGTAATAATAGTTGAATAACATTTTTCTGTCATTCTGTTGAGTAAATAGCAAGGTAGGAAATGGGTATTGTGCTCAAACAGGCTGTCAAACAGTATTTCAGAATAAATAACGGGAAAAAAAAAAACACAATTGGGGTGGCACCAAAGAGCTGGGTTTTCTTCCTTCTCCCCAACTGCAAAAGCCTAACCAGTCACTAAAAGAGTGAGTGAGTTCTCACTGTGTGAATGCACAAATGGTGATTATTTCATTTCTGTATTAGAGTATTACCTGAAGTCTATCCCAGCATTTCTAGACTGAAAGTAGACAGCAGGTGAAGGAGGGAAAGTGAGGATCAGAGCCCCCATGTATGCAGTTTGGGGTTATAGGTAACTTTCTGCTTGTGCTGTTATTATCTTCTGTTGGAATGGCTTCATTCAGCAGACATGACACGCAGTTATTTGCCTGTGGCACTGTAAAACAAAGGCAGCTGTAAAACTGAAATGTTAAATTCGCAAGCAGAAAAGTCACATTCCAAAGTCTGTCCCAAATGGTCCTTTGGCAGTCGGAACACGTGTACGTCAGGCCTTACTCATTCAGCGCTGCGATCAGCAGCAAGGCCACGAGTACAAATGCAAGGTTAATTTTGGGAGTTGATTATCAACACTGTGATCCGAATACAAATATCTTCAATGCGTCTCTCTGCAGCATGTGACAAACTTTCAGCTTCTACAATGAACCTGCCAAAGCAAATGGAATCGCCAATCAGTAAGCGCCTCTCCTCCTCCACAGCGGCAATAACACATTCCCCCGACAGAGGCAAGTGAACATGCTGGTCTCCTGCCTGCATAAACTCTCCTTCTGCTTAAAGCAATTCTTCTCTGCAACTATCTGTGCAACTCTCTTAAGTCTATTATTCAAAAGACATCAAACATTTAGGGGTTGTATGTTGAATTATTAATCTGAAATACAATCAAATAGTTGAGTAGTCTGTCCCAAGGCTGTGCTGCCTCACTGGAGAGCCTAGGTCAACACTGTGGGGTTTTTTATTCTAGCAAACAGGGTTGTACTTGCTGTAACTGCAGCATTTCCCATAATGGTGCAGCTTGTGATCTTCCAGCCAAATAATGGAACCTAGCAAAGCAGCTGGACAGTAGGGATGGGCTGCACCATTGGCAGCAGTATATCCATGAGCCTCTTGGGAGACCTCGATCTGGTCTCTGAGCCCTTTAATTTGATTTGAAACCCTGATGCATGAGAGGCACAACGAAAATGATTGTCTTGCAGGATTAGTGGCTACTGAACAGTATTGAGAGAGCTGGGGAATTTATCCCGCTGTAAACTCTTTTGGACCTTTCTGATTTGTTTTATTTGTATTTTTTTCCACCACCTTCATAACTGAGAAAAAAATACTGGCTGAAGGAAATGACAGTAAAGGCTTATTTCTAAACTGAAAAGAGAAAGTAGAATTGATTTCCTTTCTGAGCTACTTACTGAAAACTCATCGATAGCTTTGAGATTATTGCAATTGTTGGCTTTATTTGTGTGCAATAAGAACATCTATAGATATCTTTCTTATATAATTGATGCTTTTTTTTTTTCTGTGGAGTAGAAAGGAATGCGGGCATATTGTGTAAGATTTATATAATGCGGTGAGACTGCACATTTTAAATGTGTTCCAGCATGGTTTGCACACTAGTGAGTAGCTGCGCTGTTAGATCAAGTGTTTCACCTTTTCTGTCAAGGTAAAAAAGCAAACATTTCTCATGCTGAGTCATGAAAGCCACCGTTTTGCAGAATGGAATATTCTACTTTGCAAGAACAAAATGCAGCATAGGCTTAACCTTACTATATTTATCGTACAGGTTGAAAACTAATTTAAAGTGATGAAGGAACCAGAAATCATTTTTCAAAGGGAATGAGAATTATCTGAAAATACTTAAAATCTCAAACACTTCAGGACTCTTTCATTTCATTTAATCATTCCATTGTTTTGTTTCTGTTATTTTAACATAAAGTTTTGTTATGTTGCATTTTAAATTTTATTTTTATTTGCTCCCATCCTTCAGCTCACCGCATGCATCTTAGTCCAATGGAAAACTTTGTTTCTCGACTGCTGACTCCCACACAGTCATCTTTAGCCAGAAGCAGAAGTACCTTAATGCTTTCTGAGCAGTACAATAATCCAGGTAAAAATGCGAATTACTCACTTTGAAACCATTAAGGTATGTTTTTGATTGCGTTTGAGTAGCTACTTATGGAGTACTGTGAATCAAATGACAATTTGTATGGTAGCACAAAATAGACTGTTCTTGATAGCAGTGTATTGAAAAAGCACATCATCTTGTCTTTCTTGTCCTGAATTTCTCCTAGTAAGGAAAACATAGAAACATAGTGGTTATTCAAATTAAAAGATAAATAAATTAAAATGATTTAATAAATCTCACTGGTTTCAGTGATGTGCTGAAAACTGAATATATTCATTTTGAAACAGTTTTTTAGAGCAGCGTGTGACACCTCTCAGAGCAAAACACAAGGATTTCACTGACACATTAATGTCATCTCCTTTTATGCCCAAGTAGAATGTAGAACAAAATTCCCAGTGCACCGCTTGAGCCTTAACTATTTTTACTGGGGTTACAGTTCTTTACTGTTAAATCATTTTTTGTCTTTAACTGTTCTTGTGTATGTGTATTTTATGTATGTGTATCTATACGTATAAAGTACATACAAAATGATACAAAATGATATTTAAATGATTATTAAAGGAAAATAATAGACACGCTGATTTGGAAGATATCAGTTCCAGAAGTTATTCCTCTTTAAGAAGCTAAAAATTAGAGATGATAATTGCTGATCCTATCAGGAAATGGCAGTCTTGCAAAATGAGGGTTTTATTAACAACTACAAAACTGATGTTTCCAATCCTGTTAATACTTAGGCAAGGACCTAACTTTGAGCAGTTCCTGGTTAAAAGGTTATACCTGCTCGTGGTGTATGCATAAACGAGTACAAAAGTGTTCTAGCTCTTTCTCAGTTTTATTCAAAAACAAAACAGCAAACACCCAAACACCTGTTTGCAAAAAGAAACTTTTTTTTTTCCAGACAAAAGTGGTTAGACAGTACAAAACTGATCATCTTGATGATCGGTATTTTCGTGTGTCTTGATTGCAGTAGGCTCAGGGCCTGCATCTGTGCTTTCATTGCAAGACCTTTTAAAAATGGATTAGGCAGTAAGCGTGCTTTCCTTTATGCAGTGCTTCTTTGTTGCAGTGCGTAGGGACATTGTTATGGAGCCACTCTAAAATTACTTTCCTTGTAGCTTCAGGAAGCAGAAATGTTGCCATACAACGCTTTGCCCACAAGAAAATTCTCAGGTTACTTATTGTTCAGGGAGCAGCTACTGCTACAACTGAACAAAAGCCAGTTCAAATCTGGATCAATACGTTCTGTTGAAAACGTGGAGGTGAATTGCCAGGGCCACCTACAGATGTTGCTTTCTGTGTTGTCTTTGATTGATATTGAAGAAATCAATAGGGATTTCTTTGTCCTTCCCTAGTCATCTTGCCTGTAAACTCCCAGCCTTATCTCCCTCTTCATCGCAGGGTCTTTAAAGTAGCATGCTGGCGTGTCTAACAGTGATGCCATTTGGCCTACAGGTCACCTTTTCCCTAAAGTGAAATTGGAGTGTCCATTGGTTATTTTGTCAGTAGTTGTCAGCAAAAAGGTTGAGGGAGGATTTCTTCCTTGATGTGTACTTCTTTCAGTAGAAGCAGTGTCCTGAACACGGAACAGGGTCCTCCCTTTTCATAATCGCGTAGCATGCTCTTGTGATTGTGTTTGGGCCAAAATTGCTCCGTTCCTGCGCGTTCTGTAGGTTTAAAAATGAGGATCCTAGCTTTTATGACTCTTGAAGGCAACATGTTATTAATATAACTTTAAGTCAAGACATTCAGATAAACCTGAATTATGAGAGTTCAATAAAAACTGTTTTTCTTATGGTTGAAGTAGAATCATCTTAAGCAACACTCAAGTTTCTGAACATTTTTCTCAACATTCAACAAGCTTGCCAAGTTGCTAGGAAGTCATTCAGAGGAAAACACGGGCCTGGTTAAACTTGAAAGCATGCAAAAATTGAATCTGAAGAGATTTTACAGCACTGCCCCCAACTTTAAAAAAAAAAGAAAAAAAAAAAGAAAATTATTTCCTTTAAATTTGAGTATAATTAATATTTTTCCAAAGTCAGTATCCTTCTTGACTTACTTTGAATAAAATAGGACTGTAAACACTGCCACACGATTACAATTTGTGTGCATCTTATTAATGAAGCGTATGTTCTGTTGATGGTTCTATATGTTTGTGAAAATTTCATCTTAGCAATATGAACACACACACAAAAAAAAAAAACCAGGAGTAAAATATCCCATTTTTTTTGAAATCCTGTTCATATTGCAAATTAAAACACACAAAAAAGGAATATCCAGGAAGTGTTGCCCTGTAAAGTGTATCTACCACTAATGACAAGAACTGAAATACCTACAGCAGCATTTAGTTTAGGGTTTCTTCAAGAATTCAAGTTGTTATTTTAAAAAGCAATTGAGGTATTTAGAAGCCTTTGCCATGTTTAAGCTTTTTTAAACAAACAGACAAAACCAACTCTTGTGCTTCTGTCACCTTCCTGTTTCCCAGTGTTTGTTCAGAAGCTATCCAGCTGGAATTATGTGATTACTCTTTCTGTCATACGCAAAGGAACTGAGAGTTTTCAGAAGAGAAAAGAATTGCAGTCATAGTCAAGTGATGCAAAAAGTGTATGGATAAGAAAATGATTTATTAGAGATGATTAAAGAACAAACAGCAAAACAACCCTGTAAAATGTTACTTTCAGTTGAGGCGTTTTTAGTAAATATGGGACCATGCTGAGTGTATTCCACAATGTGATCTTTTTTGAAAATTGGAAAACTTGAAAACAACCTTTGAACATTTTGACATAAAAGTATGCTGTTTTCTCCTCTCCCTTGCTTCCTCTGTCTGTGCTCCCTTTTGCTCTTGCTATTGTGCTATAACTCCTTAGTATTCCATATCTGTCCTCGTGTAGCACCAGCTAGTCCTCTAAAATCTCCCTACAAGCCTTCCCCCACCCGAAGCACAGACAGGAAGAAGGCGACTTCACCCTCCACTTCTGATGCTGGGAAAGGGGCTGCTGCAGGTGAAGTGACTCAGGTCAGTCTGGAATATTCTTGATTTTACTTCTGGATAAATTGATGGGACTTCTTGTTGTTACCTTTCACTTTGCATCGCTTTATTTTTACCAGTATCTCTTTTATAAGAAGCAGTGAGAAAGTAAGACTTGCGTGCATCTGCTGCTTTTCCTCTCTGGTGTTGCAGCATTTTAATATCTTCCTCCTGCTGGAAATCAATGTTAAGCAATGCTATTTAGAACAGCAACACCTTTATTTTCAGGGAACTGAGAAGTGCATACTTCTGGACTCGCCCATAACTTCTGGGAGTGGGGGATGACAAACAAAATCTTTCTGTATAAGTCAGTCCAGTCTTGCTGGTTAATTAGGAGGTTTCACATGTTTTGGAAACTTGCCAAAATTATTGGCAGTGCCTCTTTTCTGTACAAATTGCTTAACTCTCTCTGTAGACATTTTAGATGCTGTTTGCCTAAAAGTCATGTTATCGACCCATAGTAGTTTCCAGAAAAAGTAGAGGCAACTCATTCACCCTCACTCAGTCTACACAATGGAAGACAAGTTGTAGAAAACTTAGGGCTGTGAAATAGTGTTTTATAAGATCCTGTATCTTCCAGCAGTTAATACTAATAGTAGGGGGTTTTGTACCATCTGAATTGGATGCAAGTGAGAGGACCAGAGCTGGGAGCTGAAGTTTTGCATGATTCATGCTGTTACACCTGGCAGCGTTTATGAGAGATGCATGCTTGCACTATTGACTGTATCTGAGAGGCTGTGCAGTAAGATCTAGGTGGTTTTGATTACTCTGCCCAATACTCTTCTCAGCCTTCCACAAAGAACTCTTGGAGAGGAATGCGCTGATATGACTTTACTTATTTGCACCTTGTTTACTATATCGATGCAAGACACGACCTATTTTTAATGTGTATGGAAAAAAAAAATGCTCCTCACTTGTGAGCTGCTGTTAAAAAATTGTTGACTATGTATGCTATGTGAATCTGTTCATATGTCATTTTGCTACTGAAATTATCAAATACATTTTGAAGTATTGCTCCTAATTACATAAACTAAAATACTTGGTGTTTCTAGACTGAGAAAATAAAGAAAGAGAAGCGACCAACCACACCTGGTTCATCATCTGGAATGGGATCTCCTCTCAGAAGGTCTGATTCTCCTGCTGCTATGTCCAGAAGATCCGCCTCACCTGCCACACCTAAGTATGCCTTTCTGATTAGTGATCTGATATGATCTGGGCTTCTTTCTATCTACAAAGAATACATAGATTCCTTAAGAATTTCCTTGGTAGGGTTGTATAAAATCCAGTTAATTTTAGTTATACACATAGGGAGGGAGGAACAGATGAACAGATATATATGAATTTGTGTTAAAGGTCTCTGGAGATATTCATTGTTTTCTCATCCTTCTGAAATTATTGCTGTGCAGTTCAGTTACTCTGAAATTTTATTTAAAATTTGTTTTTTTAAGCATGCATTTGTTTTATTTGGTTTTGAACAAATGCACAAAACATTAATACTAACTAGAAATTTTAGTCTTTATAATATGCCTTTGCTGGCACTACTATCTGGATCCATCAGTAAACTTAATTGTGACACACTGGAACGGGTTGCCCAAGGAGGTTGTGGATGCCCCATCCCCGGAGGCATTGAAGGCCAGGCTGGATGTGGCTCTGGGCAGCCTGGTCTAGTGGTTGGAGACCCTGCACATAGCAAGGGGGTTGAAACTAGATGATCATTGTGGTCCTTTTCAACCCAGGCCATTCTATGATATTCTATGATCTTAACCATTGATTTTAATCAGCTTTGTCATTAGAATTTTGAGCAGATCATTACAAAACAGGTTCTCCAAAATGTACAGAGAAAAGTTCAAGCAATACAAATGTGTATTATTCTGTAGGTTGTTGATATTCCCTGTTCAGAATGCATTTTTCAGTTCAATCAACCAGTATAAAAGACATAGCAAGAAACATGTAAAATTAAAACAAAATGATTGGTGGGAAATGAACTGAGTGTGAAGCAGTGGGCAGTTGCTGAAAATGTTGGTGTAGCTCATTCTTGAGATGTCCTCATGTGAGAGGAGGAAAAGAGGTGTGGTCAAATAACCAAACAGATGCTTAGTGCTTGATGAAAAAGGCATGGCTACTCTTAATTTATAGAACTAATTTCCTTAGAAGGTTAGGCAAAGATTTAGTTTTTTTCTTTTTCTTTTTTCCCCAGAGATGCAAATTCTGAGAACCTTTGTATAGGAAAAAGTTTTCATGCATGTAAGGAATATAGACTCTGCTTTTTAGAGGAAGAAGCAGGTGCTGCATGGAGGAATTAAGATGCTTGCTATGGGTTTCTCTGTGACTGTAAGCCGGAAAGTTATCCCCTTTTTCCCTCCCTCTCCTCCTTAAGAGAATCTTATTCTGACCACTGCTACAAATGTATTACTGAGCATTTAATCTTAACATGGCCTAATTGAAACACCCTCTTTGACCTTATGAGAGTTACAGCAAATACAGTTTAAATCCGTGTTAGTTACCGATTGCGGAATGGCACTTCTGCTATAGCACTCTTCAACCTTCCCTCAGAAATTAAAAAAAATCAATCAAAACGCATCCTGATCATCATACTTGAATATTATATAGAGATGATGATCTAGCTAGTCAGTGGATTTAAATGTGGGAACGTTCTTTTAGATTGTATCGCCATACCTTCTACTTTAAAATTAACTGTGGGGCTTAAGAATAATTTTAATACAATTTAGTATATAGATAAAAATTCATTTACTTTGCAAACCTGGCAGTTTTTTCCAGGTTCAATCTTTCTCCATCCAGCACACTGTATGGCCAACAATTACAAGTGGAAGAAATAAGAATATGTATTCAACAGCATTAGTAGTTAGTGATCCTGCATAGCGCCTTATCTTTGAAAGCTGTAGAGTAAAGAATCAAGCATGGGCTATGATTTAGGTGGCAATTAGCTGTATGCATTCTTCTTCTTAAAAATGTACGGCTCAACATTCCAGTTTGCTTGATATTGTTGTAATTGTTAGTTATTTTCAGTCATCATCTTGGTTTGTGAGCGGTAGTTGCATGTCTTCTTTCTATCTTGTTTCATTGTTTATTAATTAGAAAGCTTTCTTTGTCATGGTAGAGTGACTGAAACAGGCTCAGACGAGACTATAAAGCTGTAACCTAAGCAGAGATAGTGACTGATGGCAGGATAGATTTGCAGTAAGTACATAAATAGAGATGTTTGTGAAGGTACAAAATTCAGTGAGAAAGAAGGAGAGGAAATTAAAAAAAAGATCTGTGCAAAACGTAACATCCAAAAAAAATGCATAAGCTGATGCTGACCTCAGAAGGAGAGAAAAAAAATATGTATGTTAAGGAGTAGGAATACTTATAAGCAAGGGAGGAATTGAAATGATAGCAAAATCTAAGAAATGCCACACAAAGAAAGAAGTGTGAAAGTGTTGCTTTGAATGCAGTATAGGTCGGTTGACTGTGATGGCTGTTAGTGGGTTGGAGCTGGGGAAAATAGAGAATGTTCTTTAATTTAAAAATTAAACAAACTGTAAACAGTTGCTGTTGGATACTGATGGTGTAAAATGCTTCTGTTCTTCAGAGCTTTTACTTAGTCAATAATACCAGGATTTTGTGAGTTTTTTTTTTTCTCCTGATTGTTTCACCTTTAAAGATCCATACACTAATCAGTTTATTCTTGCAGCATCCCTCAGAGGGTTAGGTAAGTGTCCTATCTTATAGATTGGCAAAGCAATAAAGCCTGTGTCCTTCACGTGTCTTTGGGTAAATAGTCCCTTTGAGATCAATGGAACTTGACTAAATCAAGGAAGTAGAGTTTAGTTTTAAGTGCCTTCAGATAAGCCACAGTGAATAAAAATGGAAAGCTCTGACAAGACTCTACATTAGGTTATTTTGCCAAACCATTATCTCACTTACGTGAGGAGAAGGGAGGGGGAAGGGAGAAAAAAGGAGGGGGAAGCAGCTCTGCTCCTCCTCAGTTATTTCCAGCTCCCAGTTTGTACCACTGTCCTTTGCTGACAGTTGCACTAACTGAACCTGTAACTTGGTTCTTTTGGGCAGTGTTCCACTGCAGCCACTGGGACATTGCTTTGTCTTCAAAATACATGCGGGCAATCAAATTACAGAATAGTGATTAAGTATGTATGTACGTTAGAACAAAAATGCCCAGATCTTAAAAAGTTTAAAAAATGGCCTATTGGAAAGGTGTGTATTTTTGTGGTGAACCCCTCACAGAAGTAGCTTCTATGTCCCCCACTAACCCAGCTTTGAATTTTTTGATACCTACTGCATTTATTTTTCTCAGTCTTTGTTCTGTGTTGGAAAGATAACAATGATAAAATGTTGGATTATTCGGAGTTCTTCAGCATCTGACCTACAGGATGGGCCAACTGGAGGTTTTGAAAACACTGGTAATAATGCAACTATCAAAGAAAATAGCAATATTCAATAGACCTGGTCTGAGTTTCTGCTCTTTTAAGGAATCTAAAAGAGAAATTAATCTGTCCCTGGCTAGAAAAGATGAAAACTGAGAGTAAAATAAAAAGCTTTTGAGAAAATATCACAGATAAAAGAGCAAAAACGTCAGAATCCAGGAACAGTGTTTTGATCAGAGCAATCTCAGCAAGTTTGAGAACATGAAAGTCCTCAGTATGGTTCCAGCAGAGCTTTTGTCCATTAATAGGCAGACGGGGGGGAAAAATGCAGCATTGCATTGCTACTGATCTCTAATTTAAAGTTAGCCTGCTTAGGAGCTGTAACCGATGACCTGTCATGTGCCTGGCTTTTGAAGAAAGTATGCTGTTCTCCGTCTTGCTGCTTCTGGACAAAATTGGATGTGACCTCTGACTCGTGTTGTACTCCTACTTTCGTGTTGTACTCCATGTACTTTACTTTGTGTGCATAGCTAAAGTAAGCTCTGAACTCCTCTTCTGCTATTCCTAAGACATTCTTCTGCTGTGTGGGCTACTGCTGCCTCTCTTTAATTGAAAAAAAGCCACTCTAATTTAAGCACCAGTGGATCCTTAGATCTGATATAGATTTGTGCAATGTGTTTAGGGGTCATGATGTGAATGGCTCCTTACCAGCTGCTGCCATCAGCATGGGGATGAGAGGAGAAAGCTGAGACTTCTTGCTGGGAGGAAGAGGCTTCCTGTGCTTCTGCATCCGCCTGTAAAATCTGGTGACTTAGAGGACCTAACTTTCAGACAGCTGATGTGCTGCCACTTCTTGGATTTTGAGGAGTCTCCTTTAATTAATTAATCTTCATCATGTGTGCTTCCTGTATTCCTGTAGCATATAATTGCATCCCCTTCCTTTTATCCATAGGCAAAACTACTTTTAAAATCTAACTAGATCCCCGTACAAGCATGTGTCCATTTGCCTTAATGATCTTATTTTCTGTCTTCAAAATCAGGTTTGTCCCTTCTGGTAAAAAGTAGCATCAGTCTAAATACTAGTAGAAGGAAAGCCTCTTCCAGTAACAATTCTTCCCATGTTCAGGAATGTTAAACATGCTAAGTTGGCACTATGTTTAAATACAAGGGAGAAAGAGAAGGGAGAAAGATAGTGCTCATTTAATAATTTCTACTTGACATTGAGTAAATGATATAAAATTTCTGAAGGAAAAAAGATTTTTTTTCCTAATGGGCTTTCTCAGCTTTTAACTCTTCGTGCTTCACTGCTGCTGCCCTTGTAGTAAATTGGCTTTAAATGCTTCTCCCTTTTTAGTTGCTTTAAAACAAGTAAAGTCATACTTGTTCTTATTGCCAAAGAGCTGTAAGAAAAAATCTTGTAGGTCTTAAAGTTCAAAGGTATTTTACTCAGTGCATCTAGCACCTTTCTTGTCCACCAGCAAGTTGTACGGTGCTCTAATTCCTATGCAGTCCAGGATTCATAGCTGTCATGGCTAGATTCCTTCCTACCAGCTTCTTTAATTTGATTGTCGCGTCTTTATTGGAGAACAATTATGTCTGTGCTACTACTGAAAATGAGTCAGCCTTAGTTATGACTGTTTTGCTCTTCCTGTCACAACAAGTTAAGTAAAAAGCAATGTAGGAAATACGTGGTAAAGTCAGGAATGTAAAAGGCCGCAAGAAGGAACTATTGCTTTGAGAACCTGTCTGATTGGCAAGAAGCATTCTTTGTGCTCTGGGGAAGGATGAAAAAAGCTGTTTGCTTTCTGTTTACATGTTATATTTTTATGAAAGGAAATTATATGATGGTGAGGCACACATGTGAGACCTGTATGTATGCGTATAGGTAGGGACTTTGAAATCTGTGCCTCTGTCTTTAGTAGGGCTTGGGAATCCATCTGTATCCCAAAGAGGAAACTAAAGACAGGCTAGACTAACACCAACCAGTGTTACCAACTTCTCTCATTCACTTCAAGAGTTGGAAACACTGACTCATCTGTTTTTTATTTTCCAAAGCCTGTCTCTGTCAAGGAGCAGCAGAAGTGGGCTCCCTTTCAAGGCAGGGCAGTCCAGGAGCTGTTGGTGGCAGTGGGGACCACACACACTGAGCCCCATCCCACAGCACCCAGAACAGGTGACAGGGGCCTGTCAGGTGTTGGTAATCAGGGTCAAACAGGAGTCCAGTATAGCCTTCATAATAATTCAGGACAAAGGACAAACCAGGACCTCAGGATCAGTGGGATGCAAGGCAGGGCAGAGGTGTGCCTACAGCTTAGCCAAGGGGAGGAGCAGGGTCAAGGACTTGGGTTTACAGGGAGTCCCTGGGCCTGAGGGCAGAGGATACCTGAGCTGAACTTCAGATTTAATTGAGTGCTGCTGTTCCACCAGGCCAAGGGCTCTGCACAGGAACAAGAGAGTACAGGCGGTGTGGTGCTCTGCAGACTTTTCTTCCTTACAAATTGGGCACCTTTAAATGAGCTCCCTATATTCTGTTATCTCAGCCTCTTTTTATATGGTGGAAAAGAACCCTTTATTTTCCTGAGCTCATGAATTGAGAGAGAGTTGAAAGACTTGTGATTTTTATTGTCTGCTCTGTAATGCAAATCATGTTCCAGTTATAATAGTCTCTGTCCACACAATACTATAATCTAAACAAATCTTTGCACACGCATCCATTAATTTTCAACCATTGTCCACACTTTTCATGTGTGTGGTCTACCAGAGTGTGTGTACAGTCCAGAAAATATGCTGTAGTATCTGAAACTGTGTATTGTGCAGATTAAAAAAGCGATAAGGCATGACACAATTATATATTCATAAGGAAGGTTAAAACTGCTTGTGTAATGCTCTCCTTAATGTAGGATTGTTTCTTCTAATGAGACTCACATAAATCACTTTTTTCAGATCGTAATCTCTTTAATCTCCATAATATTAATCCATGCAGCCCAGCTCTTCTAAACATTAGAAGTATTTAGTTCTTGTTACCGGTATCATATAAATAATTAACAGTGTTTGTGTGTGGTTTTTTGTTTCCTTGTAATCTCTTATTCACTGAAAATATTTGCGCATTACCAGCTGTTCTTACCCTTTCACTATGCCAAAACTGATTTCAGGGTTGTCACTCGATCTAAAGTACACAGAGCCAAATGAGATATCGGCAGCACTGCTGCTCTGCCCTGCCGTCACCGCTAGCGCAGCTTTGAGCCTTGAGACCGCTGTGCTGGTGCTGATGAAAGCGCCAACTGAACCAGTGGAGTGGACTGTGGAATGGTTCGGTTGGTTCCGTCTCTTGTAGTGCTTGGCTTTACCTTGCTACGTGGTAATAATTGGTCATAGCTTTGCTTTAAATGTTGAGATGGGCTATTGAATACAGCAGAGTAGACAAGACGATTATGGAATGGCTGTTATGAAAAGAATTGTTTTTAGGTTGTCCATGACTACTTTCATACAACTTGGATGATTGGTCTTATTAAGTGAGTCAGTAATCATTTGAACTTGCTTGCCAGTTCCCTGCATTTCAGATTCTGATTGCTTGCATCAGGGTAGATTCTTTACAGCAGTGTGCAAAAAACCTGATATTTGAATGTAGTCAGATATGAGAAGGAAGAATGATATTTGTAAAGATGGAACTTGATTCCAAGTTGTACCATGTATAGACTATACTCTTTTTTTTTTTTTTTTTTTTTTTTTTAACTCATCAGGACAGTTGCAAAGACTTATCCTCAGTCTCCTAAAAATGCTAAACAATATCCAGCTTCTCCTGTGAAGCATCGTGCCACTTCTAATCTCAACCAGGAAACTCCTAAAAAGAAAGCAGATAAAGAGAAAGAAAACATCAGTCATCAAAAATCCTCAGGAGCACGCGCTGAAGAGGCAGGCCAGGTGGCTTCTGAAAAGCATGTGCCTGCTGCAGGAAAGCCTGAAAGTAGTGAAGGTGAGCTTTTCTGAGAGAACACATTGTGAAGTGTTGTGGGCCCCTGAGGATTTCAAACAGCGACGAACTGTTCTTTTTGTGAATCTCCTTGGCCATGGATTTATGAGTATGTGTGAAAGTACATATTGGAAGCAGCTATGTATGGTTTTCACTGGGTTATCAACGTATGAAAAATGCCAGTTAATGAGAATGTGAAAATGTTGAAATGCAGGGATGCCCTCACCTATACCATGCTCTGTCTGCTGAAAACGCTAATGTATGCATTTGAACAGTGAAAGTGGCATAACAGCACGAACCGGGCTCGTTTTAGCTGCTGTGCCAGTGAGTAAGCGCTGGACACTTTCACAGTTCCTTCTCTAACTTTCCATCCTTGGTCATCTTCTCCTAGGAAAGATCACGGCAGGAACAACTGATGCAGAAGAAGCTTCAAAAATTCTAGCTGAAAAAAGGCGACAGGCCCGCCTCCAAAAGGAACAAGAAGAGAGGGAGAGACAGGAGCGAGAAGAACAGGAGAGGTATCTCCATTGATTTGTGAAAGTTACTAGCTAATAATATAACCTGTATCGCTGAAGCTGATTCAAAGTGGTATTTTTAGAATCAATGCAGGAGCTTACATTTAAATGTTAATTTCTTTATATTTGTGTTCGTAATTCGTTAGTGTCATTTGCAGTCCTTATGACTAGGGAAGTTTGAAAATAATAGTTGTGCCCCTTCAAGAAGTCTGAAGGAACTATAACCCATCCAAATAGTTAGGTATGTCCACTCTGCAGTATGCAGTACTTTGTAAAACTATATGAAGTAGTTTTAATTTTACTGGTTCACATGTAAGTACCAGTATATGCCTTAAAGTGCAAGGCTTGTATTGTTCAAAACATTACCATGAAGTTTTTCTCCCTGCCCAACCCTGTCAAGGCAGGTGAGGGCTTTAGGAGTGTGGGCACGCTGAAGGTTGCGCTGTCAAAACAGTGAATTTCTGGCTCTGTTTCAGGAGCAAGCCTTTGCGTTGTTCTTCGTATTCAGCACTGGTTGCATATGTCAACAGATTGTGGCTTCATTCCCTAATTTTAAAGCACTGACTGTGCATGTCTAAATTGGGACTGTGTCTGTTCTTACTGAGAATGTGGGGGAAATAAAATCAGAAGTGACTGCAAGTTTAGCCTGATGGAAATATTTCCACATCTCCAATATGCAAGGATAAGAATGATCAGTTGTCAAAACAGCTCTTGAATCTGATAGTGAAGAAGCTGTCCCTGAGGAGGCCTATGAACAGCACAGGTGGAGTAGGTAGACCCACTCTTTTGAGCACATTGCTGTGTTTTGTGGATTCTGTTTGCTGCTACTCATCCGATCTGTTTATCTTCAGCTGAAAGGAAGGACAGAAGTATACGCTTGTTTATAGATTCCAGTATTCTGGGAATTAAGTGCAGAGGAAGAGGGATTTTTTTTTTAATTGAAGCTTACAGACATTATTTATATCCTATTGGAAATCAGATTGGAAATGTTTTATTTTTTCTTTTCTTTCTGTTGTGTGTGTCCCCCCCCCAAGGAAAAGTATAATTTCTTTGAGGTATTTTATGCAATAAGGAAAAGATTGGAATAAAACTTTGATATTAACCTGAATTCTGGGCATGTTCTCAACCTCTTAGTTATATTCTTGGTATTTTCCATGAAAATGTGCACTGATGCATAGTTACTTAATGCTCATTGTATTTCATACATACAGTAGGATTCGTGCTAAACAAGATGCAACCTTTTAAACGTATCAGTATCTTTTCTTTTTGCAGGCTTGAAAGAGAAGAACAGAAGAGAAAGGCAGAAGAGGAAAGACTTCGTCTTGAAGAAGAGGCTCGTAAGAAAGAGGAGGAAAGAAGACGTGAAGAAGAAGCAGCTAGGAAAAAGGCAGAAGAGGAAGCCAAGAGGAGAGCTGAGGAAGAACAGATGCTGAAAGAAAAGCAAGCAAAAGAGCTCCAAGCCAAACTTGAGAAACAGGTATCATCTCAAACACAAATGTATATGTGTATGTATATTTATATATACACACGTATATTTATATATACATATAAATAAAGAATTTATTCTATATAGTAATTAACCTGAAATAAATAATGGACTTATTGTATTTTACGCATTCTGATTAGAGGGAGGAAGCAGAAATCAAAGCCCGTGAGGCAGCTGAGCAACTTCGGCTTGAAAGGGAACAAATCATGCAGCAAATTGAGCAAGAAAGACTGGAGCGGAAGAAGGTAGATATTTGTGTCTCATTTAAGATGATTATTTCATTTCTTGTTTAAATATATAACTCAGAAAGTACCTAGTAGTATCCAGAAATAATAATCTGAGGGGATTACAAACTGATATTTATGATTAATTTAGTATTTGCTTCTTGCAAGTTAGGGGAACGTACATCAGTATCTGTAACAAAGTGGAACTGCCTAAGGCAAATGACTTTGTGCTAAGCAGTGAACAAACACAGAATTAGCCTGTACCCACAAGGTTAAATGCCTAAGACAGATAGAGAATGGCATGCCAAGGCAAACGTGCATTGCCACCCAAACCAGGACATCACAGGCTCTTGAGGAACATGAGTGACTTTGTTTTAAAACTTACTCAACAAAAGTTCAGTGTTTTTAATTTAGAAAGTTAATGAGATTAACAAACAGGTTTCCTCCCACCTGGTTTGTCTCTGGTTGCATTGTGCAGAGGCAGCAGAGCTGTCTACCACAATTTTTGCACAAGGAAATGGCTGGAACTGCATAGCTTTACCTACAGCTCTGTGGCAAGAGAGAGAACAGCTGCAGAGCTGCTGAGCCTCTTTCTTGTTATAGAAGGTCCTCCCATATATGTTATTCTAGTGTGTTATTTTTAACTGTTTACCACTGAGCATGTTGCTGTTGTAGATTGGAATTCCAAAGGAAGATGTATTTACATGAGAAATAGTTTCCTTTCATGGCAGTGCAAAGAAACAAGACTTACTGGAACAGTTTGTTGTTGCTGTTTTTTAATGAACAAAGAAGAAAAAAAAAGGACTGTAGGGTAACACCTTGCAGAATTCCAGCAAGAGTAATTTCAGATACTTCATTCTACTCCTCCATTCCAAAAAACGTATCTGTTTTTTAAAGCAACTGTTTGGAAATAGAAAAGGCAGCTAGATGAAAGTAATAGCTGTTGTTTTTTGTTTTTTAAATGTCTTGTTCCAAAGCTGAGGACAACTCAAAACTGCCAGCGTCTTTTTAAAATGTTTGCCTGTAAATTGCAGCTAGTGAGAAAGTCATGTTTTGGGAGCCCTGATACCGAAAGCCAGCTCCCAGCTGTTTTCTTCTGTTTTGTTAATCTTTCTTCTTTATTCTCCCTTTTTGAGGACAGATGAGGATGAGGTTGTGACAAGGCTTTTGTTGACATATTTTTTTTCCTCCTTTATCAGTCCAATGTTAAATATTTTGCCTTCCTTCTCATCCTCCGATTTATTTTGATTTCTAGAGAATAGATGAAATAATGAAGAGAACAAGGAGGAGTGAAACACCAGAAATAAAGGTATGAAATTGTGTGTGGTTTCAGGATTTGCACTGTCTTTATTTTAATAACTTACATGTGAAAATTAAACCCTAGCTTTTTCCATTATCATAGGGTACTTAGGTACTCTCTACACCCAGTAGTGTTTGCTGCTGTGATATCTCTGCTTTGTACCAGCCAGTGAATGTAGTTACTGAGCTCTCCATGTTAGGCCTACCAGGACTGTAGGTTTTGAGAACAAGGCAGCTGTTTCCAGCTAGGAAGTGATGGACAGTTAAGATTTCACTTATATTGTACGTTTTCTATTAAAAAACTGTTCCGTCAGTTACTTTCAGAGACTGTTTTCTTTTTGAAGTTAAAATACAAATAATAAGAAAAAAATTCTCTGCCTAATATTAAATGAAAAAAAATCCTCTACTGCTGTTGATGAACTTTGACCACTGTCTGGCCCTGAGCAACGCCACACATTTTGAGCCCAGTCGGTTCCATGAAGTTTACACTACTTTGTCTAATATACTTGATTTCTTACTTGACTGCAGAAGGAAGAGCCAAAACTGGAGATACCATCAACTTTGAATGTGGAAAAGCAACCAAAAGCCCTTGTTCTAAACCAGCCAGGTAAAACCTACCATATTTTTCTTACCTGTTTTCGTAACTAGTTCCTTTCAGAGTTTTCCTCAGATAGAGCACTGTGCTCTTAACTTTTCTCTGAAAAAGAATAGTTAGGTTTGTGTCAGTCACAAATTATTTGACACTGGAGACTGAGTGAGAGTCTCAGTAAGAGGCTTTGTTTTGCCATGTAAGCAGAAGAATGGTTGTCCTCCATTTAGTACCTGACATAGCATTTCTATAAATGAGAAGTTCCAGTCTGCTAATTGGTTTGCCTGCTGCAACCTGCATTTGAGTTTTGTGGGTAAAAATTTTTTTGGCTCACAATCAAGCTTGCAAGATTTTTATAGCATTGCTCCAAATCTCACTTGATGAAAATAAGATATATATATATATATATATATCTGCAGCATTTATCTGTACCTTGGTTACTTCCCCAGGTTAAAGCTTTTAGCACATGAGGAAAAAGATTATATATCCTCTTCCTGTTTGATTAAATTCAAAAGATGGAACATAAAGCACAATTTTAGAGTGGAAAGGAGGATTTAAAGTATAATACAATGAGTCAAAGATGAAACTGAGTCTCACTGCGTTGTCAGTCTTCCTTTCTACTCTGTAATTTAAAAGCATTTGTGATGTTTGAGAAATGATTAAATAAAGATATCGCTACTGTCATAATTTCTATTCTTTTTTTATAGAGATCAATGGGCTGGCAACTTGCATGAAAAGTAAAAGCTTAGAGAGTGATGCTTCTGTAGTACCTTCTCAAGATGTAGTTGCTAATGGACTCAAGTCAGTTCCAGGACTTGTTCAGCTGGAAGCTGTAGATGGGAAATCTAACAGCATGGAAGATTCAACAGATGAGGTTCAGTCTATGGATGTGAGGTACAGACCCTAACTACCAATAGAAATTGTGAAATTTATACTAGGCACACGCACTTTCCTGTTTCATTTGCTGGTACTCCTTTACTTCTCCCCAACCTCACAATGTGGGGAGCAGTGTGGTGTCAGTGGTGGTATGTTCCAAATCTGTCAGGATGCAAAGCGGTTGTTTTGGACAAGAGCCTGAACTTCATCTCACTTTCATGTATTTAGGGGTGGGGAAACTTAAAAATCTTCCTACTGTTCTTACTTACAGATTCTATACAAATTTGTCCAAACCTTTCAGATAATTCTCAGAATCCAAAATGCCGTACTGTGAAAGCATCTGTAGATATTGTACAGGTGTAGCTACTGTAGTTATTGTTCAGATGCCACCATTTATTTTTTGTTTGTCTCAAGACTGCATAGCTACGATGCACAAGCTTTTCTCTGTCCCTACAAACAGAATAAAGAAAATTAGGCTCTTAAAATTCGAAGTGTTTAACTGGAATAAGTCTATGGATATCAGTAAGTAATGACCTATGTATTAAACACTGTTGGGTTTTGATGGAAGGATTTGCAGGTAAGAAGGAAATGGGTGATTTCAGGCTGCTATGGGAAAGTTAGCTCAGAATTTTAAGCATGGAATTTTTATACTACATTTCTTGAACTAACAAGCCAAATTAACCTATTAACTTCTCATAATGTGCAAGTATTTCAGTAAATACGCATAAATACATGAGAAGAGCATTACTAGGACAGACCAAAAGTTCTTTTAGACCATTGTTCTGTTTCAAGGATCATCAGTGGGAAAAAGTGGTTGGGGAGAGAACCTGAACTTAGTGCATTCCAAAACCACGCAGAAGTATTCTGTTATGGATATTGGAAGGTAGAAATCCACCTTGCTCTGTCTAATATCTGCTGATTGACCCAATTCCCATGAGTTTATCTAACTCCTCTTTCAACCTGCTGATATTATTTACTTCCACGACCTCATCTGACAGCAGATTCTACAGCTCAGCCCCCCTGAGGTAAATTATATTCTTTGATCTGTGTTAGCCCCGATCTCTTACTAGTGTCACTGTGCACCACCAAGGTTCGGTGTTAATGGAGTTGACGCACAGTAGTTCTGCTCTCACCTCAGCCACCATGTGGTCATAGAAATCGCAGTGAAATTCTCCCTCTGACTTTTCTTCTCCAAAGTGCTTCTTTAATTCTAGATTTGTGTGGCTGAAGTATGTTATAAAGTATTAAGAAATAGATTTTTATTTAAACTGTGAAATGCAAGGGCTGTAGGTATGTGCATGCAGGTTTGGGACAATAGTTTGTAAGGTTCAGTTAAGTGTTTAGACAGTGGAAAGATGCAGATGCTGAAGGGAGTCAGTAAATTCAGTTCAGTAAACTATTAGAAATGTGGGCTTTAGGAGATGAATGTTCATGTCGCAGAGGAACCACAAACCTTAATTTTTAAGAAATACAGATTCAGTATGACCTTTCATCCTGAACAGAGTAATTTTTTATTATTTTTTTTGCTTGATTTGGGACATATTCCAGGTAAAAAGCTTGCTGCAGTTGGCCCTAAGATAAGTAGTATTTCTTGAATGGTCAGAAGATTAATTTGTTGGTTAATGAAAATCTACACAGCTGTTATTCTGCATCTTCTTTTCATATATCTTTTTATAGCCCTGTTTCAAAAGAAGAACTTATCTCTATCCCTGAATATTCACCCATGGATGAACTCATGCCCGGTGTTTCTTTCGACCAAAATGGGACAAGTAATGCCAAGGCTCTTGAAGATCTCTTGGATTTCACAGGCCCAGCTACTTATTCCAAGACGTCCAGTGATACTATTAGCATTGATGACTGTAACAAAAACTTGATTGAGGGATTTAACAGTCCAGGACAGGAAAATACACTTAATTCAATCTGTTGACAACCTCGCTTTTCAGCAGAACAGATAAAGGTACAGTAGTGCGATAAATATCTTTAGATGTGATAAATTGTGTGATTACTCATGAGCTTCCCAGAATAATATAGCAGTTGTAAACAGCAGCTTTTTTCTTCTTTTCACGTATGATCTCTTAGATATTTAAATGTAGCATAATTTTTCACATTTACAGCTCTTTCTAAATGGGCATCGTATAATAGAATCATGGGATGACTCGGGTTGGAAGGGACCTCAGAACCCGCCCAGCCCCAATCCCTGCCGTGGGCAGGGCTGCCCCCCACCAGCTCAGGCTGCCCAGGGCCCCATCCAACCTGGCCTTGTGTGCTCCAGGGATGGGGCACCACAGCTTCTCTGGGCAGCTGTGCCAGTGCCTCACTGCCTTTTGAATAAAGCATTTCCCCCTCATATCTAACGTAATTTTTTCCTCTTTCAGTTTAAAGCCATCGCCCCTTGTTTTGTCACTATCTAATTGTGTAAAAAGTCTTTCTCCCTCCTGCTTTTTAAGTTCCCCTCAAGTACTGGAAGGCCTCCTTGCAGCCGTCTCATCTCCAGGCTGAACAAGTCCAACTCCCTCAGCTTTTCATCACAGGAGAGGTGCTCCAGCCCTCTGATCATCCTTTTGGCCCTCCTCTGGACCCACTCCAACAGCTTTGCATCTTTTTTGTTTTGAGGCCCCGGACTGGATGCAGTGCTCCAGACAGGGCCTCACAAGGACAGAGTATAGGGGGACAATCACCTCCATCTCCCTTCTGCCACCCCTCTTTTGATGCAGCCTGGATACTGTTGGCCTTCTGGGCTGCAAAAGCACATTGCTTGTTTGCGTCCAATTTAAAAGTGTTGTCCATCAAGTCCTCCAAATCCTTCCCTGCAGGGCTGGTCTCAAAGGCTAATTCTTCTGTATGTATTACTGAGCTATCAGCAACTGAATGTATCTGTTAAATTGAAACACTTTCTTCCTGCGCTCAGAATACAGTGAGTAATGAGCTGCTCATTTTCTGCAGTAATAAAATACTGTTGCTATAAGTCTTTGGAGTACATTAACATGAAGAAAACAGCTAGAAGTGGAGCCAAACTAGAAAGTGGTGGTTATTGCAGCTGCTTACTCTCTTCTGCTGCTGTAGGTACTTGCAGCATAGTTTAGAATCACTTCTGGAAAGCTGAGAAACAGTATGGTGGGGAGGAGTGGGGGGAAGGTAAGTAAGCTTTAATGACATTTGCAAAGTACGTTGCTGTAGTTGATTTTATTAAAAGTCTTTCTAGACTACCAACTTGAGGTCATCTAACTTGCATAGCTGACTTGATTTTTCTTCTCTTATTTTTTCAATTGACAGAGGTAGCAGTCTGTGGAGGATGTATGTCCTTGTGACACTTCTGGCGGTAAAACATGAACTTGTCACTTGAAAAAGCTTCTGCAGTCCTGAACACTGGATTTCAAGTAATCAGAGCCGAATAAAACTTTGTCTTCCCAGGGAATATGTCAACTAACTGGCTGCTCTTGGTGGAAAACAGAGATCTAGAACCTCGATGGTTTCAGGGAAGACTGAGTATGCATTAGAATTCGAGCTTTAGCTGCTGGCGAAGCACTTATTCTTTTTCTTTTAATTTAAAATGCATCTGAACACTTCACTGTGATTTTCCTTGTGCATTTAATTTTAAGATCATTCCTCCTCAATTTTATCATACATCCATTTAGCCATCTTTTTATTGTAAATAGCGATGAAGTTTGCCCACGGTGCACTGAAAAGAAATACTACGCTGTACTTTGGTTCTGTGCCTATCTTTTTTTTGTTTTTAATAAGGAATTATTGGCAACTTTCATGCAGGCGTATAATTCAAAGCTGTGGCTGAAAAGGCTTAAAACTGGATAATTACTGCGAGTGAAAGAACCTTCTTACTGACTGCGGAGTGTGGAGTTACCTTGTAATGGTGATGTTGACAGTTTTAGTCACTGGTGGCACTTACTGGTTAATATTAATAGTCCTGGAGTGATTATGAATTATGTGTTTAAAAACATACCTGTGTAACACCTGTAAACAATGCAGGCACAATGCCGAGTATAATCCCTTAATATATTATAGTAAAACTGTAGTATGCAAGTGAGTATGTCGGGGGGTCAGGTAACACGATAACCTTTGGAGATGCAGACACTTGTTTAATACCAGCAGGCTTTTCTGTCATGTGCAGAAGTGTTTTGTCTTCCTTACAGGCTCAACAAAACAAGATACAGTCGGCAGCAAAATAATATATGAAAGTTGTGGCAGAAATACAAAGGCTGGGAGACACGCAGCGAGCACTGCTAGCCTACTTAATATCCTATAAGCATCTGTATGGGAAAATCCACATCGAGCTGTATCGTGTGTAGACATTACGTGCCATACAGTGTTAACTTTATTTCTGCTGGTAACCTACGATAACTATATGCTAGATGATGTGCTGCTTTGAGGACACTTTTGTCCAGTTCCTTATAAAAATAAATTATAAATACTGCTCTCTTTGGAAACTAACAACAAAAAAAAGTGGAAACTTGGCTTGTTTGGTTATCTTTTTTTTTCACATGTAGGGGAGTTCCAAGTGTAGTTTGAGCTCAGTTGTAGACCCATTCTTGCGCTCTTTGAAGCCAGCAATGGGGAAGTAACCAATGAAATCACGTGCAATGTATAAAGAAAGCATTCCTACAGCAATCTGGCTATTTATGTTGGTGTACTTCAGAAAAAGTAATTTCTTTTGACTGTGCAGTAAGCTGTAGCATGGTACCGTGTCTTCCAATTTAGTCCTACATTTATTTCTTAAATAAAAAACCAACAAAACAAAACCAAACTGTTTGCTTTGCTGTGGTGCATTGTGTTTGACGAATGTCACATGATATTTTATTATGGTGTCATTGTACAACATGTAGATTTCTTTATTTGCATGACATGTATAGCATGTACAAAGGTGAAATACATTTTCATTTATAAATCTAACTGTTGTTTCTTAGCTTTTTTTGCTCCTAGTAAGACAAATTTAAAAGTAGCTATGTGTTAATTTATTCTGTTTTCTGAAGAAATGAGCAATAGTGAATGAAGGAGTGGTTTTCAGAGCCTTAAAATATTTCACGTTGCTTCCTTTGCCATGCACTGATTTGCTTTCTGAGGTCTTGTCAATATGTAGAAGAAATGTAGACCAGCAGCAGAAGAGCTATAAGCTGAGGGCTTCCAATCAGTGGCGTCCTAAATGCTATTGGTGGTGTAGGAAACAGCTTGCAGCCTCAGCTTCAGCTCTCTGGGCTGTTACATGGGAAGGCAGATGAGAAAGAGAACTTGGGAGCTGTGGCCATTGGATGCTGTTCTACTGAGTGCGTGAGATCTGTTCTGTAAGGGTGTTTCTACATCGATGTTCTCTTCAAGCTAAATGCACATACCAGTATTTAGAAAGTAACTGGCTTAGAGCTGCTATTTATAGTCTACTGAAATGTTGGGGAAAAACCTTCTGCAAATACATTTTCTTAAATCATAACTTTGTTGAAAAAAATTACATCAAGACTGTTTTTAAAGCATATTAATATTTCCCATGATAACAGTTCATCTCACTCCTTATCAGCTCTGAAGTCATTCATGTGACCTGTCCACTCAACTATTTACTAAGCTTAAAGGAAACGAGGTAAGTCAGCATTTGTAAAGAAAGACCTTGCATTGTTTCCTTTTACATTTGCTTTCACATGTAACCTTAAAAAATTGGCTGAATATCTGAAGCAAGTGCTGTTTGTTGAGGGATTCGTTCGCTTCCACCTTTTGTTTTAGATGATACAACTTCTCTGCATCAATATGAATGTTTGCTGCTGTGATTCAGCTCTGCCCAGAGAGCTTCGTTTTTCATTTATCAGTGGTCCTGAAACTGGTGAATGATTGCTGACGATTCACACACATCCTTGGTGGAGTTTTTCTGCTGTAAAGCATTTGTGTATCACACTGTGAGAAGAAACAAGAAAACAAACTGGAGCCACAATCCTTAAGTGGATTTTTATACGTGGGTGAAAGGATTTTTTTTTTTCCAGGTTACTTGTAGAAAGTGAACTGCAGACCAGGAGTGAGGGAAAGACTGAAGCAGAACTCAGACTAAAACATGAGAACTGCATTACTTCAAAAAGTTAGGTTAGCAGGTAATGTTTGCTACTAATACACAGTGCTAACACAGCACAATGGAGTGATGCAAATGCAGCTATCTTAAGCACCAAGAAGAATCTGGCACTGCTACCATCTTTTCCCAGCTCTATTTTCAATCAGTAGAATAACTATTAGCAAGTTTCTAATGCACAAATAAATAATACATGCAAGGTAATGGGGCATTGTGGTAACTCTGATTAGGATCAGCAATTTCCTTGGAGTCGCTCTGGGAAGTGACACCCAAAGCTTGTCTCAGGCCTCGCAAAGGCCTCAAGCAGCCCTCCTGGCTTCCAAGCGCCTTCATTTCCAAACAGAGCAGCATCAGCAATGGGTGGATCTGGACCCCGAGGCTGCATTTTCATCTAGAGAGATAAAGGACCAGGGAAGGGGAAGATCATCTGCTCTCCTGTGATTGCACAGATTGTGCTGTTGCTGATACAAACTACTGCTCTGGCTGGCAGAGCATGGATCTCTCCCATCACTTCAAAAAGTGACTCCCTGCTCATTAGCTCCCAGCCTCGTTAGCTATAGCATGCAGCTCATTCAAGTGGCAAACTGCTCCAGCTGCCCCTGCCACACCACCAGGCATTGTCCAGATGCCCCTGGGCAGCCTGTTCCAGTGCAGAAACACTAAGAGAAAAGATGCTTAGGCTCTTAAAATAATTACCTAAACTACAAGAAAATGGTTTATTGACCACGTGAATAATTTTTGGCTCTTGTTTTTGCCTCAGTTGCCGTGTTTGTTCTGCAGTTGGTAGTGCTGAAGTACAATAACACATTTGATAATATTTCTAATGGTTCAAGACCAAAGTAGTAATTTTCTAAAACTAGAGGGCTGTGTGGGTACCTGAACACTGCAATTCTCAGGATCAAAGTAGACACTCTGGAAATTGGTGTGTGATGTTCACTCAGGAGCTTTACTGAAATAGAGGCGTATATTAACAGTGGTCACGCATCCTTTTCCAGAATAACTTCTCTCTTCAAATACAGATGGCAATGTTGTCCGAAATATCGTTATTAGTATGGTAAACATGAAGAGCTACGGGGGCTTACAACCAATAAATTCTATGGAGTTGCTCATAATTTTCCCAGAGTGAGGGATCAGTCAAACAACAGCTTTCACGCTTTCCTTTTTCTTCCTTTTCTTGACTTACACCTCTTACCAATTCAAATACTTAAACCCTGCTGGAAGGAGTTTGCTCTTGCAGTTCCTGGGCAAAGACCGCCTGCACCATTGCTGGCAAAGAAAAAATCTGAGGGTTTTGGGGATGGAGTATCTGCAGCAGTGTGTCTCAGGCAGCAACAAGGTGCTGTTAGAGGTGATGAAGCCATACAGTCCTGGTCAGAACTGGACAGACCTCGCTGGGTGAGGGCTGCGTCAGTATTTCTTTCCTTTTAGCTAGAAAGTTGCACTTCTAGCCTCAATTTGGACAAGGTTAGTTTACGCTTTAGTGTTTGGGCCAGTGTTGTTTAGGGGTGAAAATGGGATCTTCTGTTACCTGCATCTGTGTCGCACGCTTGGATTAATTCGTATGCAGAGACTGTTTTCACTGCTATGTTGCAAAAACCCAACCCTGCTGACAGAGGCCGTATGCCTAGCGGCAATGGCATGGCTTCGGCAAGTTGTGACAGGACAGCCATGATAACCTTGTACATAAAACACGCAGGCATCCGTACGTCAGGAGATTGCAGGCTCGCTAAAGGACTCTTTAAAGCATAATTTGGTGATGCTATCGGAGCCCAGGCATGCTCCATCCATCAGCCTCTCACCTCCCCTCGGGTTTTAATTAAATGATTACTTTATAGCTTTCCTTAAATTTCAAGGCTAAATAATGTGGGACTTATTTCCTCAATTATAGAGGGAGCTGTTATCTGTTGCTCTGAGCCTTGACTGAGAAAATAGCACTGTTCTACAGAATGCTGTTGAACAGAGCTCTTACGACTTTTTTTTTATTATTATTATTCTCTGTTGTGTGGATGAGGTGTTTCAGATTTAAAGTTATTTTGACAAGTAGCCTCGGGAGTTGATCTAAGCACTGGTGTCTCACGGTTTTATAATGAGAAACAGCTGACGCTGCTTTACTGGGGCCTCAGAGGTTTGGCTAATTGTGTTCTACTGAGTGACAGAAATACTTTCTTTTTGTATTAAAAGCAGAAGCTGTGTTGTGTGTCTGCAAAGACTTAGGCAGCTTACTCCTGTTTCAGGACAGATGTGATTTGTGGTTTGGCAGAAACATTTTGATAAAGTGCAAGAAAAAAAGGAATGGTTGTGCTAAGGGATAGGGGTGGATGAGAAGTGAAAAAGCAAACATGAATGTGAAACGCCTCTAAAAGCAGAGATCAAAGTTAATGAAGCCACGCAAGTCTTATCAGCAAGCATAATAAACTAGTGAAGTATAAATGAAACATTTCCCTACGGGGAATTGAGAGACGGTGGCTGATAAAACTATCATTACCCTTAGACAGCAGTTCCTTGTGATGGCTCTGCCATCACAAAATCATTAAGGTTGGAAAAGACCACTAAGATGATCCAGTCCAACCTCCAGACCATCACACCACGCCCACTAACCACGTCCCTCAGTGCCACATCCACACAGTTCCTGAACACCTCCAGGGACGGTGAGTCCACCACCTCCCTGGGCAGCCTGTGCCACTGCCTTGTCACTCTTTCTGAGAAGATATTTTTCCTGATATCCAATCTGAACCTCCCCTGGTGCAACTTGAAGCCACAGCCTCTCATCCTAGATGTTAGTAATGAGCTGCTCTCACAACTCTGATTTGCTTTCTCCTTCAGATATTCCCATCTGCAGGCTTGGTCTAGACACACAAAATTAATTGTGTGTGGCAACCATGCTGACCCACTCCCTGCGAAGAGCTTCTAACGTCATTTACGTAGTCCACCTTGGTGGAGAAGGTATGTAGAAGTGGTGGCGAGCCTGGCAGTGCCAGAAAGTCCATGCTTCTGGACATGGCCTTGTTGGGATCAAGGAAGTTTTATTTCCTTTTCTATTTTTTAAAGTAACTTAACATGGTTCAGCACAGTCTAGCTCCAATAGTAACGTCTGATGTAGAAAACAAGACACTTGCTTGAAAGATAGATAAGATCCATCTGCTATCTCATATCAGTTTCTGTCTGAATTCTAGCTTACTTCCATCCGTAATTTCCAAGTATTTAGCATGCAAACCACAGCCACGCTATTTCCAAAGGGAATGTTTACTAAATAAAACATTAAAGGGATATGAAAGCTATTCTCTATTCTAATGATACATAATTAGAAAAAAAACCCATGAAAATAGATTAAAATAATTAGTCTTAATAAGAAGTAATTCTCAAGCCTTGTGCAATAGCATAGTCTTCACACTTTAGAGATGGAGAATAATGATGCTGGGGAACTACTAACATGTGCTGGTTTGAATATTACTTTAATTTGTAACGTGTGTTTAACTTCATGTTTTCTTAGACTACATGGTCCCAGCATGGAGACCCTGGTGGATACACCTGATATTACTGATCAGGGTAAGTGTGTGTTGACTCCAGAGCATCTGAGCAGAATTCAACGAAATGTGAAGTACTGGTTAGTGTGTGTGACGTATAAGTTTATCACATGCACACAGAGATGGGTTGGCTATACTTGTTCCTTTGAACTACTGTTGCTTCAAATGAGGCGTCTGCTTACCTCTAAGTTTCAGGGCAATAATTGCCTCCCTGCTCATAGGGAACAGGCAAACCACTACACCAGCTGCAGCTGGGAATAAGACCAAATCCTTTTCTGTTAGTCCCATTTTCCCGGTCTCACTTTCTCCAGTCTCAATTTCTTTGGCTGGTGCAGCCTCACCTCTAGCACTGTGTGCAGTTTTGGACATCACAAGATAAGAAGGACATAAAACTATTAGTGAGTGTCCAAAGGAGGGCTACAAAGATGGTGAAGGGTCCAGAGGGCAAGACACACGAGCGGGTGAGGCCCCTATGTTTGCTCAGCGCAGAGCAGAGGAGCTGAGGGGAGGCCTGATGGCGGCTGCAGCTCCTCACAGGGAGAGGAGGGGCAGCGCTGAGCTCTGCTCTCTGTGACAGCGACAGGGCCCGAGGGAACGGCATGGAGCTGTGTCAGGGGAGGGGCAGCTAGGGGTTAGGGACAGGGTCTGCACCAGAGGGCGGTGGGCATGGAACAGGCTGCCCAGGGCAGTGGGCACGGCCCCGAGTGCCGGAGTTGAAGGAGCGTCTGGACAGCGCTCTCAGACATTGGGTTTGATTTGGGGTGGTGCTGTGTGGAGCCAGGGGTTGGAATCCACGATCCTTGTGGGTCCCTTCCAGATCGGGATGTTCTATGTTCTAAGATTCTAAGACACACCTTGAGCTCCTGTTAACAACAATACCAACAGGCAAAGAAGCATTCATTTGTGCAGCTTGTGACTGTACTTCTGTATCAAATGGTTCAGTAAATCTTCTGCAATCCCTTTTAATTTGGAAGGCTAC
Source organism: Pavo muticus (assembly GCA_016647715.1). Lineage (NCBI taxonomy): Eukaryota > Metazoa > Chordata > Aves > Galliformes > Phasianidae > Pavo > Pavo muticus. The sequence goes on along the minus strand of JACDJE010000186.1, from coordinate 391,563 downwards.
TAGTAAATTTTAAAAGAATTCTACATGCTTTTTACATGAGATTTTTTTCTAAGCTTTTTTGGTGAAGATACAGGAAATTATTTTGTATGAGACTTGCATGTGGTTTGCACAGAATCGCAGGGGTTGGAAGGGACCTCAAGAGATCGAGTCCAATCCCCCTGCTAAAGCAGGTAGGTGTTCAGACAGGTCTTGAAAATCTCCACAGAAGGAGGCTCCACAACCTCTCTGTGCAACCTATTCCAGTGCTCCATCACCCTGAGTGTAAAGATGTTCTTCCACATATTAGTACAGAACTTCCTATGTTCAAGTTTTAAGCCATTACTCCTTGTCCAATCACTACACACCACTGAGAAGAGCCTGCCTTATCCATTTGCCTCTCACCTCCCATTAGATATTTATAAACATTTATCAGATCCTCTCTCAGCCTTCTTTTCCCCAGGCTGAACATATCCAGGTTAGTCAGCCTTTCCTCATACGGAAGATACTCCAGGCTCTTAATCATCTTTGTGGCCCTCCACTGGACTCCTTCTAGGAGATTCCTGTCTTTTTTAACTGGGGAGACACAGTAGTCTAAACATGGCCTCACCAGGGCAGAGTAGATGGGAGGATCACCTCCCTCAACCTGCTGTCCACACTCTTTTTAATGCATCCCAGGATCCCATTGGCCTTCTTGGCCACAAGGGCACACCTGTCTCATGGCCAACCTGCTGTCCACCAGGACCTCCAGGTCCTTCTCTGCAGAGCTCCTCTCCAGCAGGTCATCCCCTATCGTTGTGTTTGAGTGGGTGTATAAAGGACTGAAACTGTGAAGGGATCCCTCAGTCCCAAGAGCAGTAATTCTGCCAAGGTCAAGAAGATGCTGACTGAAGATAATACTCTGCTAAAGGATCTGGCCCTGTGAGGGGCTGGCAGGAAGATGCCAAAAGTTGATGGATTGTCAGAGTCTGGGAACATGTGGGAATTGGGACCACTTCTCTGAGCTACATCTAATCAGGAGCTTATGAAGAGGAAGTAATGTCTTTACCTAGAGAAGACAAACAACTAACTTCACACTGCTAGGCTGTGGTTTGACATTAAACATGGTACCTTGGCTAAGCTGGATCAGAAATGTCAGGAGGACATAACACAGAGTACTGACTCTGGCTCTTTTTCTGCCTTGTTTCTTTTTTAAAAATGTTGATAAGCTGGCTTGGTTTTGGTGAGCTCTGCACCAGCTCAGATGTCACCTGCCTGTGCGGAGGTAACGAGGCTGTATCAGGTATCGCCCACCTTCCTGCAGCTCTTCTGAAAACAAAAAACAGCATCAACCGTGTGCTTAGAATGAGGCTAATGTGCGTGCCTGTGCCTGATCTCAATTTGTTTTCTGTTAAGGTCTGACAGTGCACCAAAATGGTACTCGCAGCCCTCTACCAACAGCCTCAGATTCTGAACAGCATAAAGTAGATAAAGTCGCTATCTCATTTTACACTGTGTTAAATCTATTTTTGTGCTTTCCAATCACAGAAGTTATTCCATTTTGAAAGGCTTCCTTATATGCCAGCGTGTGCACCAATGCATTTGGCTCCTGAAGGAAGAACTCGCTCCAACACCAAACCTGTTTGGTCAGCCGGTGACCGACATGAGGGGTGTATCCTGACAGCCCAGGAAGGAGAGCGCTCACATTGCTGGGCTCGATTGTATCTCTGGAGAAGCAGAGAGCTGGGCACACACTTGGGCACTCCAAGAAGCAGAGAGAAGTGAAGGTTGTTGTTTAGGGTAGTATGGTTAGGTTGTGGTTGGACTCGATGATCCTTAAGGTCTTTTCCAACCTGAGCAATTCTATGATTCTATAGGTGCGGGATGCATCTGGATCGAGCCTTGCAGTAAGCGACAAGCAAGCCATGGCCGTGACACCTCCGTGCCTGTGCATCCAGGCTTCATCAGCCCGGGGTCGTGCGGCCCCACCACAGGAACGAATATGGTTCCACAAACTTTGTTACGGAGCCTCGGGCCTGTGAGGCCTCGGTGAACCTTCTGGCGCCAGAGCCGGGCCCGAAGGCAGATCGATCAGCGGAGCGGCTACAAGAGGAGGAGGAGAACGAGGCGGAGCACCGCCCGCCCCATCCCGTCCCTCCCCTTCCGGGCCGCCCGCCCTTTCTCTCCGCCGCGCCCGTGGGGAGCAGCTGCGGCCGGCGCTGCCGCCGGGACCCGCCCCGCCTCCTCGCCGGGCACCTGCTCGGGGCGGAGCGGCGGCGGCCGGAGGAACGGCGGCAGGAGGCCGAGGTGGCGGTGGCTCTGCGGGCGGTGAGTGCGGTGGGGCCTGGGCAGGCCCGGCGGGGTGGCGAGGGCCGGGCCAGGCGCTGTGCGGTGTCAGTGCCGCTACCGGGCCCGGCCCGCGCGGGGGGGGCAAAACCGCGGCGGCTCCGCGAGACGGCCCGGCCTCGGGGCGGCCGCGAGGGGGAAACGTTGGCGTCCGTCCGTCAGGTGGAGGCGGCGCGGTGTGAAGGGGACAGGAGGTCAGCGGGCATCTCTGCGCTGGCGGCTGCGCGGCCTGCACGGTGCCTGCCCCCTCCCCGGCTGTACGTGTGTCTGCCCGTATAAGCGCGTGTGGTGCACGGCAGCGTGCGCCGAGGGCTCGGCACCGAGCTGTCCCCAGGCCGAGCGCCTGCGCCCCGGGGCTCGAATTGGGCCGGAGGAAAATGAACTGATGCTGTGCTGTGTTCCGTGGTTATTCATCCTCATCTGAAGGTGCGGTGCACCGGTAGGTTGGAGGGGAGCAACCACAGCAGTAACGGTGTCCGCATTGCTCACTGCTGTCCTAAATGTAGCTTAGGTCCCCGAGGGCTTAAAACAAAGGCTCCTCAGATTGCAGGAAGATTCTCCTTACCTGCTTACCTCGTGTTTTTGTGGGCCTCGAGAAGAGACAGAACCTGTCATCAAAGTTTGGCCAAGTGTGAGAGGCTCCAGGAACCGCATGGGGGGAGGAGGGGAAAAGCAGAGGTGCAGAAGGGTGCTGGTGGTAGAAGCTAGGCTGTGGCAGTCTGAGATCTGGGGTTGGGCACAGGGGGATGGAGGATGTGATGACTAAGATTTTTCCCCCTCATTTTTACTCTTTTCCCCCCATCTTTTTACTCTGCAGGACTGCTAGGATTTTTTAGGTATTAATTTAATATTGGTGTTGATGAGGTGAGCTGAATTAATGAACCTCCCTTGGTGGCACGCCCTGTTATACTGATAAACAGCTGTCTTAGCGAGTGTCCGTGTACTCACTCCTCCACATCTGCCGTTAGCAAAATAACTGGTATTTCTGCCAGGGCTTTTGTAAGAGCACTCACACCAACTTTCTCTCCACCTATGGTGTAATGAGATGGGCCTTGTGGGCGTTCACCTGTTGGGAGGCAACGCAGGCTGGGTTCTCTTTCTGTCCTGAGTGGAAGTGGGCTCTGCAGGGAAGGAGGAAATGTCCTGGGAGCCTTCCAGCAGGGCTGGTCTCGTTGGTGAGCACAGCTCTGGTTGTCCAGGTCCTTGGCAGCAGCACCTGTGTGTGATGTTGCTGATTCTACAAGGCTTTTGAGTAAATAAGGCATTTCTTTCACTTTCTGCTTTTGTGACTTAAGATTAAACGGCAAACATCTCTGTTACTACAGTTGATGCCTCTTGGATGGCATTCAGTAGGCAGGAAGTTGTGGTTTTTCTGTTTTTTTTTTTTTTTTTTTTTTTTTTTTTTTTTTTTTTTTTTTTTTAAGGCTTAAATATTAAGACAATGAAGGCATGAATTTTTAACATGCTTCTGACATCTCCTTAGGACTCAGTAGAGAGAACCGACTGGGGATATTACGGTGAAATTTAAGGCTTTGTAATAGACATATGTTAAAGACCTTTCATTCAGTGTGTTATAGAAAAGGCTAGTTAATATGCTTCTAAATTGTGTTGTGCTTTTTAAATTTTTTTAAAGGTATTTATTTAATAGAATTGAGTTGGAAGGGACCTGAAAGCCTACCTGGTTCCAGCTGCCTGCTGTGGGCAGGGCTGCCCCCCACCAGCTCAGGCTGCCCAGTCTCTATCCAACCTGGCCTTGAGCGCCTCCAGGGATGGGGCACCACAGCTTCTCTGGGTAACTGTGCCAGCGCCTCACCGTCCTCTGAGTAAATAATTTCCTTGTCAGGTCTAATCTAAACTTGCTTCCTTTTATTTTAAAACCATCATCCTTTGTCCTATAACTTCACTCCCTGATGGAGGGTCACTCCCCATTTTTCCTGTAGGTCCCTCTAGGTGCTGGATGGCTGCAATGAGGTCTCCCCAGAGATTTCTCTTTTCCAGATTGTATAAGCCCACTCTCTCAGCTTGTCTCCTTAGGAGCAGTGCTCCTCTGGACCTGCTCCAACAGCTCCGTGTTCTTCTGGTACTGGGACCACAGAGCCGAACACGGTACTCCAGGTAGGGTCCCATGAGAGTAAAGTAGAAGGGGACAGTCACCTATTATGACATGCTGACCCTGATTGAGACTGAAATATGTAATTTAGTATGTGATACAGGCTTACTCTGGTCAGTCTCATCCAAGTTCACATTGTAATCTATTTTTCTACAAAGGTAAGGTATTGCCTGCTAATTAGTATCATTAAATGAGTTAGTTTTAAATGAGAGCATGTTGAGCTTAAGTTACGTGTCTCGGTAGATCAGCTCAGGTATTTTTGCTCTTTTGTTCAAATGCACAGGGGCAAGGAAATACTTCCTGGGTATCTCAAGGAATTACATACACTAAACAAGTTGTATCAGTAAGAAGTATATACTTCAGGTAGGACTGTACTTCCCACGGTAGGTCTTCATCCTGCTGTGAGTGTAAGGGGAATCACAGAACATCCCAAGTTGAAGGAGGTCTGTAAGGATCGTGGAGTCCAACCCCTGGCTCCACGCAGCACCACCCAAAATTAAACCCAGTGTCAGAGCACTGTGCAGATGCGCTTTGAACTCCGGCACTCGGGGCCGTGCCCACTGCCCTGGGCAGCCTGTTCCATGCCCACCGCCCTCTGGTGCAGACCCTGTCCCTAACCCCCAGCTGCCCCTCCCCTGACACAGCTCCATGCCGTTCCCTTGGGCCTTGTCGCTGTCACAGAGAGCAGAGCTCAGTGCTGCCCCTCCGCTCCCTGTGAGGAGCTGCAGCCGCCATCAGGCCTCCCCTCAGCTCCTCTGCTCTGCGCTGAGCAAACACGGGCCTCAGCTGCTCCTCGTACACTTTGCCCTCCAGACCCTTCACCGTCTTTGTAGCAGGATAAAGCTGAAAAATAAGAGAGAACAAAAGTTTCTCAAAGCAGCAGTGACTGAGTTCATGGGAGGCTGGAGCTGTGATGGTAGCTGGGAGGGGAGCTGACAGGATGAGGGTTCAGAGTGGGCTTTGCAGGGGTTGTGGCTTGGCAGTGCAATGTGCTTGGTGTGATCGCTGACGGGTGGTGCTGGTCCAGCTATCTCAGGACTCCTTTCTCTCAGCCACTTTGCCACAGGTGCTTTCCAGGATGGCATGGACTGGCCAAGGAGATTTCATTAAGGTAACATGGTGCTAAGATAAGTCAGGCCATAACCTTGGATGCATGAATGACTCTTTGAGAAGAACAAAAGCCTAGGAGGAGGTATCTGTAAGTCCAAAAAAGCACTCATCAGATACAAGAGCGGTGAGGAGATTGCAGATGGAATTCAAATCTAGGTCTTTGTCCCACCCTGTTCCCTGGAATGTTTTGCCCAGCAAGAAGACAGTGACTACGTCACACTTCACTGACACAGATTGGGTGCACCAAAACAATTTATTAAATGTATTCTGAGCAAGCTGTTACAGATATGATCTATAATCACATGTATTCTAAGCAACCAATGTGTTAGCCTATGACTAATCGGTATTTGAGTTGGGGAGGCCTGTATTGGGGTAGGTAAGGGAAATTGGGTTGGGTAAGGTTATGCAAATTCTGGGCAAAGTAAGTTAGGGTAGGAAAGGTTATACAGCCTGTCTTGTTGTGAGGTGGATACTGAAGGGTAGTGGAGTGGGAACATGCATACTGGAGGTGTCTCAGGCCAGCTGAGGGGACGTCCAAAAGCTGTGTTCCAGTGTCCTGATTTTATACCCTTTATACATGTGGTTTGCCATGATAAACAAGGGGGAACTGTTACAAGGAATGCAAAATAAGATATGGGCAGGGGTATGAAAAACACATGATCTTGCAGAAAAGCAGAGGAACTTCCTTTGGTTCCTTAAGACCTTGTTTTCAATTCCTGTAAACGGGAGGGATTGTTTATATGTTAATTTTCATGCGGTTTTGTGGGCTCTATGTTTTTGCTAAAGGTGCTACATTCTCCTTTCCTTGACAACTTCTGGTTATAGCTCAGGCCCTTGGCAGGAGTATTGGGCCGCACGTTGATAGGCATTGATAAAGTGGGTAGAGATGGCTGGAGGTGAGTGGAGTGACAGAGGCATAGCTACAGCCTCATTTGACCTGCACAGCTAGGGGCAGTTTGGCCATGGAATGGTTACTGGGCCTGTGCCTCATCCTGTTCTCCAGCCTTGCAGGACCTCTCCCTTTCTTCAGCAGACTATGCTTGGGCCATACTCCACAGTCTTTTGCATAGATTTGTTATCTTTTCGTTGCCTATAAAAAGAAACAGTTCAGAAATCCCTCAGCTGAGTTTCATTGCCTCAACGGTGTGTGTCCTTGAATTCGGCAGCCACTCTAGCTCATAGCTTGCAAAGCTGTCACATGTGCTGCCCAGAGGGAGTGTGTCAGGAGTTACCCTTAGGGCTGGCAGAGCCGTCAGTCAATGCTGGATGCCTGTCTGACAGCCATCAGTCAGCTGGAGCCCTTTCTGCCTCTTCCAGGAGGCTTATGTTGCCGTGTCCCCATGCTGCTGGCTCTAGACACAGGAGAAGGTCTGAAGTGAGGAGTGTGAGGCAGGGTGGTTAAGGCCCAACTCATGGCATCCTGCTTTTAGCCCCAGCAGGGCTTGTGGCTATGCATCAGGGTGCAAACTGGGAGCTGGCGTTTGGAGGTTGAAGGTGTTGAATAGAGAAATGAGGGGAAAATGGATGCTGATGTGAACCAGCACAGTGCTGGCAGCCTCTGCTTGTGATGGTAGTGTCCAAGCCAGTCTGGGAAGCGCTAAGCTAAAGGTCATGTGAAGTCTCGCAGCAATTCAGAAAGGCTCTAGCTGGTTTGTTGGGAGATGTGAGTCTGATCTTATGCTCTTTCTGAGACATTTTCTGTTGGAGGCAAGATTTGTGTATACCTGCCAGCTTTGTTAAGCACAGTCAGGCTTCAGGAAGCAGGGTTGTGTGTTGTGGTTCAGCTCCCTGTTTGAGACTCCTTTCTGAGTGGCGATGTCAAGAGAACTTGTGTGTTTCTTGAAGAGCAAGCAAGGCTATGTCCTGCTCAGGCAATAGCTGGGGACACACACGTGACAAGCTTTGACTTGGCTATTTTAACTTATCTGTTAGAAAAGTTGCCAGTCCTATGCTTCTTGTTTGAGGGTAAGGTAAACAGCCTTCAAAATCTTTACATTGTCTGGATTGCAGCTGAGGATTTGATTTGATTGTATTTCTGTCTGACGATTGGCTGTGGTGGTGCTGACAGTCAGTTTCTGGTTTCTCTTTCTTGATAGGCCTTATAGCACTACATGGCATGCTCTGGCATGTCCCTTGCAGTTCCTGGTTGATCCCAGCCTGTATGAGAGGCATATGGAAAGCTTGCAGCTGCTCATTTCCTTCTAGAGGAGAGTGAAAGAACAGTGAACTAGGTGGCTTTTTCAGTGAGGGTCAGCATCTGTCTTTGCGACTGCTGTGTGACCCAACTTATGAAATACTTGCTTATCCCTTCCTCCTGTGCGATGTTTGGGAGGCAGTTGCAGTGACAGTCTGGCAGCCCTTACAAAGGGAGAAGAAATGTCTTCTTTCACCACAGGGGAAATGACGATTTAAGTGCAGCTCCTTGGTGGTGAACACTTACTCCTCTGAAATTGTCCTTAGTTTCCAGCTTAGGATTTCTCCTACCATGTTGTGGATGATGGAAAGTACCCCAGAAAGGTATGTAAAGCAGTTGACAATTTATGGTCTATTTACAAAGAGTTAATTACTTTTACTCCATCTGTGTCCTATCTGTAAGATTTTAGCTGTTTGGGGCACACTGACATTGGGACTGTTTGCATTGGCGAGAACTCCAGGTTCCATTCAGCTGGATGGTTGTAGTCTCTTGTGTGTTTTTGTGTATGTTTCTTGCTGGAGAAAATCAAAGAGGTTGTAGGCTAGTTTAATTCAGAAAAACAAGTTCTTAAAAGTCAATGGTCTTCCTGAAAGAATGTGTATTCTAGTTGATGTGCCCCAAACAATTTCTGGTCATTCCCAAATTACTTCTTCTCAAGACACATTTTTCAGGTTGTTACTAGAAACTTCAAGAAAGCTCTAGTTTCCAAAGTGTAGAATCAGAGGAGAGCTGGAAGCAGGCTAAAGGCAGTTTCTCCTTAGAGAGACATTGCCCGATTCCCATTCCAAAAGTCAAGGCAAAGAAAATAAAATGTGGGATTTACCATTAGTAGTTTTAAGAACTGCCTAAACACAGTTACTGATAACTCCTGCAATGAGTCACTTATTGTTATAATGCAGTGTATGTGAGGAGCGCTATGAACCGAGTAATATTACTTCTTAGTTACATTTTTGCACACCTCTATAGTGGTGGCGTCATATAAAGTACAATGAGAGGAGTTGGTGAAATGCAGAATCCAGAGTACAGCAGGTACTGGCATCTCCCATACTCAGAATGAGCTGACCTTTGGGAGGCATCTGGATGGCTCTCTTGGGAACTGCAGGGCCTCCACTTCTTTCAAATCATCCTGCAATAGGAAGGCTTGCTGCTTGGTACCTTGTGACAAACTTTCTTTTGATTCAGAACTGTATTGCTGATCTAGGATAGAGGATTTAAACCTGAGTTTAGCAGCATGCTTAGAAATTCTGTGTGGATGAATTCATCACTCTGGTATTACAATGGGAATTTTGTTTGGCATTGAGTGTTTCCTGCCTTTGTATGCTATGTGTTGCATCTTTAAATTGGCTGTGAGTGAATCTCTTAGTTCTGGGTCACTTTTTAGAAGGTGCATTAAAACAAGTGAATGCTTTCTTTCCACTAGGGAGTGGAAGTGATAGTAATCCTGTTTATCCTAAGGCAAGGTCTTGGACATGCCATAAAATCATAGAATCACAAGGTGGGAAAGGACCTACAAGATCATCTAGTCCAACTGTCCTCCCATTACCATTGCTACAACAAGCACTAAACCATATCTCACAGCTCCTCATCCAGGCGCCTCTTGAACACTGCCAGGGATGGTGACTCCACCACCTCCCTGGGCAGCCATTCCAGTGCCTGGCCACTCTCTGAGAGAAAAAGTTTTTCCTTATGTCTAACCTAAGCCTCCTCTGGCACAACTTGCGGCCATTTCCTCGGGTCCTGTTTGTTGCCTGGGAGAAGAGGCCAAACCCCTCCTCATCACAACCTCCCTTCAGGAAGTTGTAGGAATGTGATGCCATCGCATTCCTTCTCATGCTTTTAGTACAATTGTTTAGCTGGTCTGGAAAGAATAAGTCATGTTTGGGTATGGAAGTTCAGATTCTAGCTTGGTTGCTCTGTGGCACTGCATCAGGATCTAAATGATGATTTTGGTGGGGTTTAGTGGTACTGTTGTGTTTTTAGTTTTTACATATATTTAAAATGAAGGATAAAGTTCAGAACTGAAGGGAGGATAGAAAGCAAGAACTTGAATGGCATATGAAGCGGTCACTTAAAGCTTACAAGAAAAGAGAATAGTGATGAATCTTCAGAGCTTACGGTATATTCATCTCTTTTGAAATATTTGCAGGAGTTTTCTCATGTTTCTGACATACTGTTTAGTTTGATAGGGTGCGTCCTTACTTGTGAGAAGTAGGAAATAATTGCAGCCACACCATTATTTATTTTTGAAAAATACTTAATGTGAGTGCTGCTGTTAGAGTACCTTATTTAACTTTGGCCAGTAGAATCTTTGAGTGAACAAAGGGCCTGAATTCAAGCCACGCAGTCCTCAGATGCGTGTCTTTAGGATCTAAGAGGTAATGCTTAACTTCATATTTGAAAGCTCAAGGAACAAATTCTGTGTGCCATCTTGGGGTACTTCTTTCTTGCTTCACTATTCCTAGCAACAGTTCTTAAAGCTTTATGTCTTGCTACGTAGACTCATTGTAGGGCAGATACTCTGAAAGAACACGAGACTTCTGAGATCTAGAATTGTACTATAACTTTGTCTGGCAAATAATAGTTCAGTTAGATTACAGTCCAACTTAATGAATAGGATGTGAACGTTTCCAGAATTAGCCTGAAATATAGCAGATTATATACGTGGTTTGCCTAGCATTCATCTGTGGTGGTAGGTATTAGAAGCATGCTGTATGTTCTCAAAGATAGTGCTGTTTTATCCATGATAGAATCGTACAAAAACAAGATATAGCAAGGGGTAATATTTGACCAATTAGTATGATGTGGGACTGGGGAGAAAGTGCATATAGGCATGGCCCTGCATGTTTTTTGTGAGTCTTAAAGCTTGCTGGTTTGGCTTTTTTTGGTTCTGTTTTTTTTTTTTTTTTTTT